>JAHDVF020001129.1:600000-863180 GCA_022606425.2 Lepidostoma basale | reverse complement strand
AATAAAATTAAAAATCAAAATTTATTTCTAAATTTATATCACTGAATTATGTTAAAATAATATTACATAAATTTGTTAAATTTTGGTTTTAGGTTGACAAAATGCCATACAAGCGGAAACTCATTGGAAGTCGTACCGCTTCGTTTGATGTCGCTAAATTGCAGATGTTACGAGGCAATGAAATTTGTCCTGAAGTTAGATCAACTGGCACCTTTCGGTTTCCAATTTCCGGTAATTGATGTAAGAAAATTTCAACTGATTGATTATTTGGCAGCTGAACACGCATATTTGTAGTTATTTTCAATGTTTTTTTACGTGTCTTCACAAATAAGGCTATTTCAGGCAAGCATTATTTCATTCTCTGCCGTCGATTAAGGATTTACAGGTAATGTTTCCTTAAAATCTCCTGCAAGTAATATTAATGCGTTTCCAAATGGTCTAATGTTTCCACGCAAATCTTACAATGATTGATTAAGAGCCTCGAGTGATTTTATGTGTGCAATTGTGCATTGATTCTTAAAAATATGTTTGGATTTCTGCAATACTTTCCCAATTCCAGATGCTTTTAAAATGTTGCATGCAGGAGTTTCAATCAATTGCGTTTTCAATGGCAATTTCAAAGCGAAATGAACAGTTCTTCCACTTGGTAACAATGTCGCGTCTATTCCGGATAACGCAAGGGCTAAGGCTATATGATTTTAGGATCTAATTGCTCTCAGAATCAATCAAATTAGGAACGTTTTATCTGTTCCTCTTGGCTTTTCTATCATGAAATACCACCAGATCAGTTCGGTGGTGGCATTCCCAATTTATCGAGAGATTTGTGAGTGATTCCCAAGCACAAATCTTCAATCATTATAAATGCTTCGTTTTAGATTTCTGCTGTGAAATCCATGTTCATATTTGAATTTCCCATACATATTCGACCAAGAATATCTTCGGCCATGTGCAATTTATATTTCTCCCATAACTCTGATCGAGATGAAGGAAAGCAGGCGGTCAGTATTATTGCAAACTATAGGTTAATTTGATTTGGGTGTGACGTGTAGCACGCGTCATCAATGCATACATCGCAGTGTCAGTCATTCTCCAATAACTTTAGAGCTTTACATGCACCGTGGGTAGCATGTGAAACACCATTGACAATTCTCAATTGTTGGAAAGGCGTCGGACCGGATACATTTACCAACAACATGCGTAAAAAAGAATATTCATCTTGATTGGGATGCACGGTGTGGTCCGCTTATCATAGTTTCTTTGAAAATGCCAGGTCGAATCGCCCTCCGCGCTTGCATTGTTCAAATGATTTTCTGTTCGCATTTAATGTATAATACGTAGACACTTCCAATACAGCAATATTTTTGCAAACGCGTCATTTTGACATAACAGGAAGAAAGCAGTTGTGTAGCCATTGGATTCAGGTACATTTGCAGCTGTGAAATAAACGCATTCGCTTTCTAGATGTACCGCTAAGTGAACAACAACCAGAAATCGTTAATGAATGGGAAATGAAAGCTTGCCATACAGCTTCATTGCTGCTTAGTTATCTTCCAACCTGATGCTGTGTGATTTCCTCACTCATTTTCACTTCTTTCTGGATGCACAACAAAAATTGCATTTTTTAACGTACTTACAATTTTTTTTGATACATTTAAAGGAATTACAGTTTTCTACATTAATGTGCGATTTATATGTTTTTGATAGCAATGGCGAATATGGAACAACCCACCGATTGTCTACTTCGATGTCACCGTTTCTCTTTTGTTTAGTTGCTAATTTACCACCATTTTCTGCTGATCTTCTATATAAAGGATATCCATCGTATCCTGTAATTGTGTTGGATACTAATACTCGAGGAACCGCTTAGAGCATTTTCCATCTATCATGCATATTGAATTTGGAATCAGTGTACCACAAGGTCCATGAATCATATTTTTCATCAACTTCATGCAGATCCTTATGGACACATTCTACATCATCAATTGGGTTTGAAGTAATTTTGTTATAGTGATACATCCAGCAGCGCACAGACCCAAACATTAACTTTTACCATGAAAACGTACAGCTATTTTAGCTTTTGTCTGAAAACACGTGCTGTGATATCATGCCTATCCACCGGCGATTTTCCAGGAAGTAAGAGCTGTTGTATATCGTCCCAAGTAGTGACGAACATATGCAATTTCATCTTAAGCGTACTCGGGCATATGACGTGGACTACCTTTTATAAGATGATGCCAAAATTGTTAGTCATATTACCATCATTTACAACTTCATCTCGCAAAGAATGTATTCTTCAGAGCGAAGCTTAGTCTGATTAAAACAGATTAATATCGAATTTCTGTTTCTATTTTAAAATTTCAAAATGTGATGGTCTTCATAATCTCAAATCATTTATCGGTACGAATAATAGTTACTTGCGCTGTATTATTTTTTTGGTTCTTCGCCACTGATTGGATTTATTGTTTTAACGTCGAAACATATTGCCTAGCAGGTGTTTTGTCTGATGATTAACAGTCCTGTGTGTATCAGATGCCCTCATGTCAATTGCTGTTTTGAACAAACACATTAAATTGTTTTTTTGTTATTATTTTGTTAAGGACCTTTTAATACTGGTAGAAATTCTGCAGCGTGGATTCAATTTATCATTGCATTAACCGATGAAATACATTTGTAGAAATTTTTGTTCAACATCTAGGAACGGAAGCAGGGAGCCAACTGTACGATACATTTGCCCTTTTACTTTGAAAGTTGGCATGAATCGAGTTGTTTCAATTTCTGCACCAAACAACGTTATTTGAAAGCATTATTTATATTTCACTATGTTAAAGGAAGTGCTTTGATTCGGCGGTTTATCCGGCAAGCAAAGTTTTTAATGGACGTGGTTTTCCAAGTTGAAGCAGTTTAATTTTTCCGGTGGCGCAACATATGCCTTTCATTTCTCCATTAAAATTATTTTATTGATTCATATGTTGGTGTGTCGATGAGACTGTCAATGACAATAAGGTAAAATATAATATGCTTATTTTATAACACTCAATATAACGTATGTCTTACAAACGTGTAAAAAATAAAATTTTATTTACAGCAGATGACGGTGGCAGGGCAAAGATGGATATCATTTTAACATCATCGCCTATTTGGGGAAACACGTTAGATGTATTCAGCTGAAATTCCTGATTCAAGTGTTTATCCTCAATTGGCTGAAATTGTATCAAAAAATATGATTCATGGTCCATGTGTATATGGTTATAATTATGGAATTAGGACATATTTCGATAACCCGCCATGAGGTAAAATATAATAAGCTTATTTTATAATACTCAATATAACGTATGTCTTACAAACGTTTAAAAAATAAAATTTTATTTACAGCAGATGACGGTGGCAGGGCAAAGATGGATATCATTTTAACATCATCGCCTATTTGGGGAAACACGTTAGATGTATTCAGCTGAAATTCCTGATTCAAGTGTTTATCCTCAATTGGCTGAAATTGTATCAAAAAATATGATTCATGGTCCATGTGTATATGGCTGAGCAAATATCCACGATTTTGGAAAAACTAAATAAAAAATCAAAGGAAATAGGACTATGCGTGCATTTTGGGAAAACAAAAATCATTGTACCTACTCCTGTACAAATCACAATAGACAACACCGTAATCAAAATAGTCGATTCATATATATATATATATTTGGATTACACAATAGTACTGAGTGGAGAAAATCAAATCGCAGAAATCGAACAAAGCATATTTTGAAAAGCCCACGAACCCCATCAACCTTAAACTGAAGGTGTTGGATTGCTGTGTCCTGCCGGTGTTATCTTATTGGTTTCAAACCATAACGTTGTCTCAGAAAAGCGCTATTAAATTAAGAATTGTCCAAAGAGCTATGAAAGTTGGGAATCAGTATAATGGACGGGGTAAGAAACACCACTATTAGAGCCAGAACAGGAGTGTCGGACATCATCGGAAGAGTGGCAGCGCTAAAATGGCATGCCGCTCGCAGCCCTGATGATAGATGAACTGCAACCCGAAACCCAGGACGTCCTCAACTTCGATGGAGGGACGACATTGAAGACATTGAAGCAGATGGAGGAGGCCTACGCCCAGGAGTGAACGGATATGAATTGTATATGTATGAATGTTTTATGCAAATGTGATATAGTATATTTATTTGTTTTTTTAATTTCACTTAAAATATTAAGGAAAAAATTTAAGACTGGACGTTTAATGGTTTAAACATAAAGCTGAAAAAGATAAATATTAACTTTTTTTGGGTGACATCTTTAGGGTAACGTTTGAACTACACTATATTATTTAATCATAACGCGCTTTTGCACAGCTACGTTTAAGACCAATTGGCATCAAAAACTCATTTCAGACTTTTTGTAAACTTGCCACCTTGGTAATAATGTCCAGCCTTCAATTGTTCAATTCACATTAGTATTATTCAAGTTCACAGCAAGTTTGCTTGGATTAAAAAAATGTTTTAAAGATATGAACTGAATTAGGATACACACACTCTTGCACCTATACACATGTCATTTTATCCAATAAAATAATTGATATTGAACTTTTGTATTTCTTTAATATATATTGGGTGTACTTAGGTGTAATCTAGCAATAGCGAAGCGTTGCCGGGTCAGCTAGTATTAAATAATTAACATGAATGAAAACGTATGTCTTCTAGGAGTTTTATTATAATTTTGATGGAATGACTTGTTTCGCCCTTCTAAGGCATTATCAATATTTGATCATATCTTAGAAGGGCGAAAAAAGTCATTCCATCTAAAATATAATAAAACTCCTAGAAGACAGACGTTTTCATTCATATTAATTACCTTCTAAACATGTTGAGAAAAATGAACTAAAAATTGGAGATACGGATTTAATTCATGTGAAATGTGTGAAATAATTCGTGTGAAATACGTTTAATTATAATTTCATTTAAAATTTTCTGGTGATTTAACATTAAGTATACATTTACAATATAGCAGAGAATATCGCCGGGACCAGTGCACCGTTACAATTTGAACAAGGTTCGTATTCCCGGTAATTTGCATTTCGGGAGAAAATGTTCAGTCAGCTGGAGCCGAGGCATCCCTTGTCTAACAACCCCGATTATTTAATTACGAAATTATTTTATCATTCCCGTGGAAGGAGGCGAGCTAGGGTCCAAGTCAGCAAACGGCGGGAAGCTACAGAGATTGCGGCATTCGTTCCGAGCTGAGCAAACTTTGGGCGGGAAAACAAATTAATCGGCGTCATTAAAACGATATTTATTGAATGCCCACAAAATGAAATAGATAGGACTTGGTAGCAACTAATAAACTTGTGATGAATATCGACTACTTATTCACTAAACGAAATTTTACGTAACTTATAATATTAAGACGACCTTCGTGGCCGAGTGTTAAGTGCTTTGACTGCCATCCCGAAGGTCCCGGGTTCGATTCCCGGCAATGTCAGTGTTGTTGTCACAATAAAATGACGATAGATAGCTATATCATTTACCTCGATTTGGTTTGAGCTGTAATAAAATAAATAGCGATTCAAATTTTTTTTATGTAGGTTTCAACGAATGTACAAAAACAAAACAAAAGAAAAACAAATCGACAAGTGATGAAAATGAGAAAATGAAGTTACGTTTTCAAATAAATACAGTTTAAGCCGTTTGCAGCAAAATGTTTTGTGTGATTTTGGATAACATCGTATGATTTCTCCTTTTCGACCGACGTTTCAACAATGAAGTATCTTAGCAGACACAACTCATATCACATTTATTACCACCACCACATTATCCTGATGATGGAGACTGCAACGATCTCCGAAACGTCGGTCGAGAAAGATAAATCACACGGTGTTACCCAAAATCACACAAAACAGTTTAAACCGTGTTTCCGCGAAAAGGGTATGAAATATACATTTATTTATTTCATTTATTTATTTTAAACATATCTAAAGCATTGCAGATTTTTTTCCAAAACACTAAAGATACAAGTTAGAGATACACAATAATAAATAATACATAATAGATTAATAAAAAGAGCGAGAAACATAAGATGCATGACAAATTAATAAAATAAATATACCAAACAATTATAATAAAGATAGTACTTCCCTCAGATGAGCCAAACTATCACAAAATATGTCAAACTCCGAGGTGATACGATTAAGCAAAGATATTGGTCTACCTACCGGCATAACCATTGGCAGGTTGGTTCTGCATCGTGGGAGATAAAACAATCTATGGTCCCTTTGTCGAAGATAATTATCAGGGACGAACAGACCTACATCACTCAGGATTACTGAGTTGTGTATACAACCACCTATCTATCAGTCGAAAGAAATGAACACCCAATCTAGCAAACGGGTATTCATACCTCTTTCGCGGAAAATACGTTATTATACAATGGACTTAGTATGGTGTATGGATGTAAAAAGTAACGTACATATAACAAGGGTTAAAATAATATATTTAAGAAGAAACACAATTTCTGGAAAAGTTACATTTGATATGATTTTATCTCCTCGAATAGTTACATCTTTCACATTCCTCGGGCGTATTTTCAAAAAGTCCTCAAGTTTATATGTTCTCTGCAAAGACATCTAAAAAGGTAATAAAAAGTTCAAGATTCGAAGATCAAAAAAAAAAAGTTTTCCATCCACTAGACCCGAGGACGGACCAAACTCTTCCCAGATTTTAAAACAAGGACAAGAGATAAGACCCGTACGCAGACGTCCCGAGTGATATGAATGAATAATAAATTAAGGTAAACGTGAGGTGAACGCTCTGGTTTGGTCCAATATGATCCAAAGTAGAGACACTTTTATCTAACATGATTTTACGCATGGCGGTGACCGTCAATTATTCACAAAACCGTTATGGGTAACCGTTTTTTGTTTGACGGGTAAGTCTTTCAAATTTTGGTGAGATTTATCGAGCCGGAGAAAACCAAATTCAGACGATTACTTTTATCTAACATAATCTTACAGGTATCCGTAACCGCCAATTATTCACAAAACCGTTATGGGTAACCGTTTTTTGTTTGACGGGAAAGTCTTTCAAATTTTGGTTAGATTTATCGAGCCGGAGAAAACCAAATTCAGACGATTACTTTTATCTAACATAATTTTACAGGTATCCGTAACCGCCAATTATTCACAAAACCGCTATGGGTAACGTTTTTTTTTACGGAGAAAGTCTTTCAAAGTTTGTTTAAGATTTATCGAGCCGGAGAAAACCAAATACAGACAAGTACTTTTATTTAACATGATTTTACCGGTAGCGGAGACCGTCAATTATTAACAAAACCGTTTTGGGTATCCGTTTTTATTAACGGATTATTTTTTTAAATTTTGGTTAAGATTTATCTCGCAAGAGAAAACCAAATACAGAGGAGTACTTTTTTTTTAATCTAAGATGAATAATCATGAAACGCCTAGCGGTAACCGTCAATTATACACAAAACCGTTTTGGGTAACCGCTTTCTCGACGGACAATTTTTTCAGATTTTGGTTAAGATTTATCGAACCGGAGAAAACTAAATACAGGTGCGTACTTGTATATCACATGACATCATTGGTTAATCATCATCATCACACATTGGTCAAGAATTATTTAGCCGGAGAAAACCAAATACAGGGGCGTACTTTGATGACTTTGCCTAGCGTTGACGATCAATTAATCACAAAACCGTTATGGGTAACCGTGTTTTTGACTGACAACTTTTTCAGATTTTGGTTAAAATAATTTGAGAAAAAAAATAGGCGCGTGCTTTTATCTAACATGATTTTACACCTGGCGGTGACCATAAATTATTTACAAAACCGTTATGGGTAAATTTTGAAGTTATGCTTCTTTTGGCGTGTTTAGTAGATGATACAATTGAGAGCTGCGCGCGCACCCTGTAACGGAAATGCGACATAATGAAGTGTTACTCAATGGTAAAAAAACAGCCGGATATTTCACGCATAGCAACTCACGAAATGTGAAAACATGTCTTGAAACGAGACATGAATGAAGTTATTTATTTTGTTACGCCAAAGAAGTATAACTTCTTACGTGCATACATAAGTACACACCCGGATATATTTATTTATTTATAGGTAGCCGTTTATGTGTAACCGTTGCTTTTGACGGACAAGTTTTTCAAATTTCGGTCAAGATTTATCGAGGATAAAACCAAATACAGACGCGTGATTATTGAACGAATAAAATCTGTGATCAGAAGGCGAATCGGACGGGTAAAGAGGAATTCGTGATGTGATTTGAAAATTCCAAATTCAAACAAAAACATTAATTCACAGAAAAGCGACGCATTCATGTCGTGACTCCAAAAGGATAAATTGTCCGTTTTCTCGGAAAAACAAGTAAAGTTTTTCATATGCCGAAATAACAGTAGGTTCGTATATTTACGAGGATGAGCGCGCAAGTGATAAAAAAGCGGATTGATTAGAATTTATTGAGAAAGAGGGTAAACAGGAGAAGTTCACTTTTAAAATAAAACAAGGCCACGAAAGCGCTTAGATGCTTTCATTTGTAGTTGTAAGTAAACAGATGGTTCATTCGTTTGTTTCATAGAAAATAATTTCGTTGTACAATAATCGGGGTTACATAAATCCCGAAAAAGGTTTCCCCGGAGAATGTCGAAAGTCAGTACTATTGCAAATTGCAAAGGATGTAATGTTGTTTGGAGACCAAGGTTTGGGACAGGAACGTAATCTTAGTGGAAAGACATTTTACCTTCCGCCTTATTGGAAATGTTATGGCGATTCTGCTCTGTACGATGCCAGAATTCATAATATTTACTAGTAAAATATACATTTTTATGTAAATAGACGAGTCTCGGACTAAAATATAACTTAATGGAATCGTTTAAAGTAACCAAACAACAGGGACACAGTTAAAAATATTTTTCATGATATTGGTTCAGGAGATAGCCGAATTCAACCCGAATGAAAATAGAACAGTGAACATTGTCCGGATATTCCAAATATTTCTGCGTCTAAATTTACTTATTGTAACATATGTATACACAAGATCATTATAATAGATTATTTTTATATTTCTGTGTAGTGGTAAAAATGATTAAATAATACCAAATATAATTTAAAAAAAAAAAACGAGAAATCATAACTCGTATACGCATGTTTTTTTTGGGATCATAAGTACATCTGTGTTTCATGGAATCCTCTTCGATCGACGTTTCGGAGATCGTTTCAGTCTTCATTATCTTATTACGTATCTGCCGGCGGCACGGCACAGCGCGGAATGACGTAATTACTCACTACACACATATACTTCCTGAAGATGGAGACTGCATCGATCTCCGAAACTTGGTAAGTATAGGATACCAAGATACAAGAAAAAACACAAGATTCTAAAATACATTTTGATACGAACCGTGAGAATCTAGGCATGTATAGTTTGTATAGTCTATAAGTGCTGAAAAATCATCAAAACATGGAATAATTTTATGCTTATATTTTAAAAGAAACGGATCAAAGACTTACCCCCAGGAATTATCATCTCTCAAAGGACCGAATGTAAATGTCAGGCTAAGTCAGCTTACCTATGGACAAAGCGAAGAAAAAGATACATTAGGAAACTTTTTTCATTATTGTTATAAATATGTTTTATATGAACCTGGAAAAATTAAATATTCACACAAAAAAAAATCAAATGTATGTTGGTATTTATGGATGTGAAAAAATATTAACTATCGAAATAAAAGAAATGCAACAAAACAACACAAAAAAATCAAAATATATTTTATTTATAGATTATTGAACAATGATGTAAAACTCCATATAAAATAATTAATTTGAATGAAAATGTCCGTTTTCTAGATTTAAAAAAAATATTTTATGTGTATGACATGTATCTAAGGCATTTTCAAATGATAGAATGAGATGAATACATATTATTTGATAATTTATTTATTTATTTATTTTGTTGTTGACGGAATTAATTGCAATACATTATTCATAATACAGATAAGTTACTTAAATCTAGGAACATTTTAAAACAGTAACAGTAAACAATTAGCCTAGGACAAGTTAAGAGGATGATCTGGAAGAGAGTAAAGAAGAAAGTTTCATAGATATGTATACCAGAGATGAGCAACAAGAACACGACTGCAATTAGCTAACGACATATTTGATTATATTGTGGAAGGATTACAAGGTACAAGTAGTCTCAGTGACAAACAAATAGTAAAATCTGAATCTGGTTTAGACAATTTAAGGGTTTGATGGAGGTCGATATTTTTTAAGTTTAGACAAAAAAGAATTTAGATTTAATCCAAAAAAATCTAAGTCTTGACAACAGTTTACAAGTCTAGTCATTCTAGGTATAGGTGCATTATATCCGTAGTTTGTTTTATGGAGATTTTCGTGAAAAAGTTTAATTTGCCTTAGATTCCGGGTGGGTACATTGAATTTTATATTTTCGAGAAGACAGGGTGCATCAAAGTATGAGTTTATTATTTTAAAAAAAGGAGATTAAATCATTTTTATTTCTGCGATCAACTAATGGTGAAATATTTAGTAGCTTTTCCAAGTCAGAATAGGAGTAATCTTCTCTGTCAAGTCTGAGCATTCGACCAATTTTCCTTAGAAAACGATGTTGTACAGACTCAATATTAGAAATGTGAATTTCATAGTATGGGGACCAGACTACTGAAGCATATTCCAAGTGTGGGCGAACTAGGGCGCAATAGAGTGATTTGAGGGTGGAAATGTTTTTGAAGTCGGATGAGATTCTATTGATAAAGCCCAGAAGTTTATATGATTTGTTGACAGATAGCTCAATATGTGTGGTAAAAGATAATTTAGAGTCGAGTGTGATTCCTAGGTCACGTATGGTAGTTTCATTTGATAACTGTATATTGTCAATGTTATAAGGGTAATCTATTGGATTATGTTTTCGAAAAAATCGCATAACTTTACATTTATCAGTATTCAATTTTAGGTCATTTCGTACACACCATTCACTAAATGATATTAAGTCAGCTTGAAGAAGAAGACAATCTTCTGAAGTATTTATGACTTTGAGAATTTTGTTGTCATCAGCAAATAACCAGAACGATGAGTTATTAATTGACATGTGTATATCATTAATAAATAAGTTAAATAGTAAGGGAGCAAGGTGGGCTCCTTGTGGTACACCCGAAGTCACGTCTATAGGATTTGATAGATAATTATTGATTCGTACTATTTGTTTCCTATTATTGAGGTAAGATTTAATAAGTGAGAGAAATGGGTCACTTATACCCAGCGCATATAACTTGGAGAGAAGAAAATGGTGATTTACTTTATCAAAAGCTTTGGAAAAGTCAGTGTAAATCACATCAAGTTGTTTATTTTGTTCGAGACCTTTAACGAGATAATCAGTAAAAGAAAGAAGATTTGTTGTGGTAGATTTTTTTGATCTAAAGCCATGTTGTTGATCGATAAGTATGTGATTGAAGAGTGGTGTTATTTTGGACGTAATAATGGATTCAAATAATTTAGGGATATGAGACAAAATTGATATTGGTCGATAATTTTTTATATCAGCTTTGTCTCCAGTTTTGAAAATGGGTTGAATGTAAGACAGTTTCCATTTTTCAGGAAATGTTCCGGACGTAAGTGAAGAATTAAATAGTGTACAGAGAGGTTTATATAAAGCCTTAGACAGACGAAAAAATGTGATTCGCATGAAATAAAATTTAACTTCTAGGAAACAGACGTTTTCATTCGGATTAATTAATTTAATTAAAAGCCCCAATTTCATTTGTTTCCATTATTTTCATAATCCTTACAATATTAATTAGTCCTACCAAGTTTAATTTCAGCTAGTATCCTCCTATGTATAATATTTCGTCGTCTGTAAATGTTCAAGTTTACTTTTAAAAAGGACGATATTCACCTAAAACAAATAAACACATAAATGGAATAATTTGATATTTTAACTAAACACTAATACATTCGTCTTTTTCTTTTTTACATACATACTTTGTTATACTCGTGCAACACTAACTTAAAAAAAATTACATATCTGACATGTTTCGGACAACCGGTCCTTCTTACTTCTACTCGTATAAAGGTACATATTTAAAATATTATAAAATTGTTCACAAATATTATCGGTTTTGACAGATGTTATAAAGACTGCTTTTGTTATAACAAATATTAGGAATCAATTTATAATAATAATTTAAAGTTATTATTGGGGTTCAGGTAATTTTACTTACAACAAAGGAAATAAATCAAAGATTGGACTTGACGTTAAATTTATTTGATTATTTATAATATTTTCTTTGTTTAATCCCTTTTTTAATTTCTAAAATTTCGAGATTGCTCAAAGTTAAATTTCTATTATTAACATGCAATATTTCAACGCCTTTATCATTATTAAATGAATGATCTATTTCGATGAGGTGGTTAGCATTAAACATTCCTTTTTCAAACTACCAACCTGTTTCGCTCCGAGCGGAGCTTCATCAGGGTAACAGTGAGTTTTGTTACATTTTTGCAGCTCTGATTGGAGCGAAACCGATCGGTGGTTCAAAAAAACAAATGAAGAGTGTTAAAACAAAATATGTAAGTGTTTAATTTTTTTTTAAATATCACAAATCTGTTTATTTGCTTATAAGAGAAAAATATGGTACTGCGAAAATATGTTACTTAATTTCAAACGAAAAAAAACAAAACGTAATTATATATGACGATATAATACACACATTAAATCGGTTATTGTAAGTGTTTCAGTTCAGTATTCCGAATGTAAAATCTTCCGCGATAAAGTTTATCGTACAATTAGCATACGGTTTTCTAGGAAAGCCCTATCGGGTATGTAGTACGAGAGCTTTAAGCCCACCCCCCATTAATTTCATTCTCTCCCTTGTTGCGCGCTTAAGTGTATGTGTGTGTGCTTGTTTCATCAGGTTATGCATAACTTTAATGGATTAAATTGTTAGTATGGTGAGAAATTTTTATTTTACTCCGGGGGTAATAAGGTTTTAATTGCGAGCCGTTAAACCCGTGAAAGGATTTTCCACTGCTACACTTATATAGTTAATTTTAAACTGCAAAAAGAGGTATGCAAAAGAGCTTTATCTTGCTTTACTTCACTCATAAAATTATGAATGTTTTTATATTTTTCAAGAATACGGTGCCATTATGAATATTTAATATTAGACATGCAAGTTTCCATAAAAAATATATATAAATCAAATCCGTTTTTATTACATATATAAAATATCAAACTGTATGTGTGAATCGAAGCATGGAACTGACAGAAAAACGATGAGAAATGAATAAATTCTGTAGAGATGAGATCCCTTAGAAGTATTTGTGATAAAACGATGTATGATAGAAATTCAAAAGCTGATATCAAGAAGGAATGTAGAGCGGAAGATAGTGTTGTAAAGAAAATTATGAAATAAACACTGCGTTTGTTTGGACATATGAAACGCATGGATGAAAAAATAATGTCTAAAACAGTTTACGTTAAAGATTTGAATGGATTGCGGATTTGAGGACGACCGAGAAAAACATTATCAGATATATCAAATTTTAAAGGTAGGCCATATAAGAAGTCAAAAGAATCGACGTACGTGTATGACTCGCCGTACGAATGTGGAGGAAGTTAGAGAGGTGTGTCAGGATAGATTAGTGTGGCTGCCAATTCTCTCTGCCAACCATTTCGGAAAAATGCGTGATGGTCGGTATATTTGTGAATAAAATATTGATTTACCAAAGGTAGAGTATATAATACTATTTCTTCTGTATTCGCCATAACTTAGTGTTGCGGATTCACAACTCACTTCACTCTGTACACAACACAAAGTTTATTACAAAAATAAAATTTTAAAACTAAACATGTTTCGGACACAGAAGCCCCAGTGATATATGATAAACAATTTCATGAATGTGGTCAGTTTTGACAGATACTCGTATTAAAAAAAAACTTTAATATTTAATACATAATAAATAATATATTTTTAAATATTTGTAAAATTTATCATATATCACCGATGTAAGGCTTCTGTGTCCGAAACATGTTTGGTTTTAGATTTTTATTTTTGTAATAAAGTATGTGTTGTACAAAGTATAAAAAAAGAAACACTATCCATATAATACTTTATTTGAAACGTGTCGAGATAAATGTACTCCAAAAAGGAAAAAAAAAATGGTTACGATTAACGAAAATTAACACTGAAATATTTATACATAAAAAGTAATTGTTATTTCTACTAGAAGCATTTATTTCGTAAAACGATACTTTGAAACAGTGGAAAATGAAAAGTGAATCAAACCAAAGGGTATCAAGGATATTTTAAATTATTACTTTAGTATTAAACTAAACAACCAAACACAGCTAAAAAATTATTCCTCCTATTAATAGAAACATCTTATTCATAGAACAATATTGCTTCTCTGATCGCACTGAAAAATATAGAGAAATCGATAGCGAGTAATAATTATCAGACAGTGAAATGAATTAAACTACAACTCAGAGCGCAATCTGATTAAAATTGCTATAGTTTTCAGAAATTAAATGTTGCTTGGTATGTAAAACATAGAACAATATATTCTAAACAAAAAACCGAACGCCATTAAAATGCGTTGAAAATTAATTTTTGGGGTGTGCGTATCTCCGGGGCAAGTTGAGCTGCCACACTTAATTTGTTTGAGTGGAAAACGGCGTACAATTCGGGGGCCATTCGCTTATCAATAAACAATAAACAGAAGTGTGGAACCGAACAGCGAATAACAGATTCTGCGGCGCTGTTTGGAGCGGCAAAGGGAAAACATTTAAGCCCCGCGGAAACCGAGATGAATACACAATAACGCGGATCGGGACAACGTGGAGCCGGGTTTGTCAATTTTAGTTTACTACAAATATTTAAATAACTTCAGTTATTCTTCTACAAAAATTCAAAATTAAAAAACAAATAGCACAACTTAATTTTTAATTTTAAATATTTTTAACGAATTTTAAATGCGTTTTTTTTTTGTCTTTCTTTGTTTTGTTTTTGTTTTATTTTTTACACCTGAAGATGGAGGATATCCTCTGAAACATGTCGTGTATTTTATGTTTTTTTTATTAAAAAAGTTGTCTAAACAATGTTTAATTAATTTCCAAAGTAGAATAATAATACTTCTAGAAAAATATTTTAGTTTTAATTCGGTTGTATGAAAAACCGACTAAAAATCATACACCTCAAGCTCACCGCGCTGAAAATACTTTCGAGAGATTAGTATTTTTATTTTATTATTAAAAAATAGTTAAATCCTTTTAAAAATCCACGCCATGCGGTCCGGGCAGTGTGAAAAGCAAAGTTCCCCGCACTTGCAGGATATATTTTATTTTGGTCGTTTTACTTTGACATGGTACTGGTACTAGAGCTAAGCCCTGCACTGTGCCGGAGATGAGCGGTAATGGGAAAATAAGAGAAAACTAAAACTTGTTATTCGGGCGCGGTGGCAACTGAACACTTTGCGACAAATATTACGGGATAAATCTTTTAATGGCGCCGCCACGCGAGCCGGCCGCAAGCGTTATTAATAATGACAGCAGCGTCTGGTTCTACGAATGTGAAAAATACTTTGCATAAATTTTGTATTCCACATTTTAATTGTTTTAAAGACCGATTACTCGTAAATATATACTTTTTTTTTAATTTCGAACCTACGGATTGGTTTGCATCAAGTTTAATTTTTGAGGTATCTATACATGAGGGAGTGTGGTAGTTATCCGTGGCTCTATCCCACGGCATTTCTTTTAGGAATGCTCGGAACCAATTATTTACAGCTTCGAAGAGATGGCCATCTCATAATTCATTTCATTAAATTAATCAGGGGATATTTCGAGAACTCGGCCGTGCTAGAGGGTGTTGGTCTTTTTTTCCCTGATAGATTTCTTCGACAGCGACAGCACATATTGTTTTACCTACCGGCCACCAGAACCAATCTGCCTATGGTGACACCGGTGGGAAGAGCAATTAGTCTACTGAACGCGGTCTCCTCGGAGATTGACGTCTTTCATATTAGTGAAGGTACGTTCAGGGGACAAATACTCTTGACTTTAGAAAGTATCTTGTCTTCCTAATGTCGCACCATCTCTAATGCGTTCCTGGTATTATGTTGTATTTTTATATTATTTTTCCTGTACTCAATAGATGCCTTAAACATTTTGCGGTTTGTAATGTCTTTTGAGTTAATAAACTGGTTTGATTTGATTTGATTTGATTTCTGCTGGTTTTCGAAATGTCACTTGGGTATTTAATGCGGTAATTTTCGATGCCTCCCAAATTTTTTGTAAACAACAGGTTAATGGAAACCAATTAATCTATATAACTTTTTAGCTATCGATACTCATGATGGGTAGCTAGTCTATCGCCATTTTTAATATCACGTGAATTCCACCAGACCAAAGTCAGCATGATTTTTTTTCATACAGTCACCGCCAGGAATCGAACCTGGGACCTTCGGTGTGATAGTCATAGCTGTTAAAACTCTGCTACGAAGGCCGTCATAACATTTGTATAGTCAGGGCACAAAACGGTTGCTTCCTGATCCAGGATGCTCGGATTCAAGTATTGAAACGACCCTTTTACTTTGCATAGCTATTTCCGCTCATAGTTTGATAAAGTTTTGTGGATAACATATACTAGTTTTAGATGATGACTGATACACATTTTTAGTAGAACACATTTTAAAGAGTATAAGAAGGTATTTGATAATATCCTACTAACGCCTTTATTAATCCATATTAATTAATTTTTTAATCCTAATTCTAAGTTTTTTTTACATTTTAAGGGAGTGATATATTTCGCCTTAGAAGAATATTATCAAATGCATAGAATATGATAAAACTTCAAGAAAGGTGAGTTCTGACTGTATCAAAAGCCAAATATAGATAAATTGAAAAAATATTTTTTTTTTAAAGTAAAGTTAAAAAACTAAGATATTTATTTTACGAGTAATATTTGTAAAACGATCTTGATATGCAATAACTTCAAAATTTGTTCAGAATATGTCATCCTTAGAGTCGAATTTCTCGTGTTGGTGATTCGATACATCCTTCTAAAATATAATTTGAATTTGTTATATAGTATATGGAAATACAAGTATAAAGAATTTTAATTTAAGAGTATTTGCATTCGATCATTGAAAAAATGCGATACCATTTCTATTTATTTAAAATCGCTCAATTTTAAAAATCCTGATGAAAATGTGCACTTTGGAATGTATATGAATGTGAACGATGCATTACTAATGCAAAAAATGCATTAGAGGCGTGCTAAAAAATAACGATTATAAAATTTGGCAACGTCTACGTACATTAGCCAGAGAGAAAAGGTTATTATGTTTACAAGATCAAGCGACAGACTTTATGCAATTGGCGAGCAGCTCGCATTGCTTATTATGATATAAATAAAAAATACGTTTATAACATCGGTAGGCAATAAAGGAACGTTGCACTAGAATTTATCTCGAAGCGAAGCGATTAAGCTCTCGGAGTTAGCAAAACGCTTATTTGACATGCCAAATTACAAGAAATTGTAAAATAGAGTCTCCACGCGTTTAACTTATTCTCCTACAAATATCATAATATAATTTAACTCTTTCGCTGCCGTTGTTAATTCAAGTTATAAAATTAACAAATAAAACGTGACGAACAAAATGACAATCTCTATCGAAAAAAAAAATGTATGACCTTTTCCAAACACCCAAAACATGTAACCTGGTTTTAAAATCAACCCATAGAATAGGTCAGGACCTTCAAGTATTTAGGTATAGACCTGGTGGGAGGAGCCGATCTGCGGGAACAAATACAAGCCCAAGTAAACAAGGCAGCTGCAATCTCTGGCGCTCTAAAATCTACAATATGGAAAAACAAAGACATGGCCATTTAGAGTAAGATGAGAATCTATAAGGCATGCGTAAGATCAATAATAACATATGGCGTCGAAGCAAGGGCAGACACAGTAAGGACCAAACAAGTTTTAAGGACTTCCGAGATGAAGACACTGAGGGCGATAGATAGCAGGCAAGACTCTGAGATCGCGTGAGGAACAACAGAATAAGAGAGATATGTGAGGTTGAGGATATTATACGATGGAGCAGACAGCGAAAGAGGGACTGGTACGGTCATGTTCAAAGAATGGACACCACCAGACTCCCCTATATTGCATTACATAATCAGCCTCATGGGACTCGTCCTCGTTGAAGACCTCCTAAAAGATGGAAGGGAGGGGATCTGGGAATCTACCTCACAGGAGGAGCAACACTCTGGAGAACAGACCACATAGGTCTACAACAAGGAAGAAGAAGAAATAAAATGTTAAACTAACTAACTAACCATAACGCTGTCTCCCCTAAACGGTAGCCAGAAATAATGAACCGCCACACTGTTATTTCCTGATATACTTCTCTCGCTCCATCAACATGTAGGTATATATCGTATTATGCACGCACGTAAACTTTTCCTGTCGACATTAAATATTTGATCATGCCACGTTTTCCTTGGTCTTCCTCTATTTCTAGTTTCGTTTACGCAGTTTACGTCTGAGTTTTAAATAAGAGTCTGTCTTTCTAGATCACTCAAATTATACTAATAAAATAAAACGTACTTAATAAAATTGCAATGAACAAAAGTACATTTCTTTCCGAGAGAGAATAGCTATGCTTATGCCTCCAAGATCCCGCTGTAACATCAGGTCTGGGTCCCAGGATCATTCTTAGAATGCTATTCTCAAACCAGATAATACTTGTTCTTTAAGAGTCATTGTCCATGAATTTTAAAGAACAATACATAACCATGTCTACATGCGTGATGATGGTGTTATGAATGCGCAACTCACTATTCCTGTTTAGAGGGTTGAATTATTCGTTCGATATTCTAAATGGCCTACAAGATTATTTTTCTGTAGACTAGAAGAACAAAAGATAACAATTTGTCACCACCGGCGTGATGATGGTGTTATGAATGCGCAACTCACTATTCCTGTTTAGAGGGTTGAATTATTCGTTCGATATTTTAATACTTCGCAAGATTATCTTTTTTGTAGACTTACAAAAGTTTTATTGTCGGCATTAATACTATTAACGATTTTTTATTATTCAGAATGAACGTACAATAAGATATTCACTTCTAAAATAAAACGCGATTGCAATGAAATTTTTTATTAACTTGGAACCAATAAATTATTATAAAGAAATGATTTTTTTGTGACATTGAATACGTTAAAGTGAAGCTACGTTATTGGTACTGCATTTTAAAATAATTAAAACTATCTAATTAAAACATTTCACCACTGAGAAGTACAACACATTCTGTACAATCTCAAACAAGAAGTCACAAAAAGTGAAATAAAACTAGTATTAAATAGGAAATTACACCTAATTTTAAAAGACGGCGCTAGTGTAGATTGAACTAAAAAAATGTGAAGTGTTTCTCAACATTGTAGCATATATACCATCTTCCAAAAATTTGTCAGAGTTGGTGGTCGTAAGAGGGGCGGAATGGGGAAAGTTGTTAACATGAAGAGATCGCTCAACCCAACCAATGACAGGTCATAAGTCCTGTAAGCGCCTCGATCACCATATTCTGTTCCCAGAAAACAATTTACATCTTCGTCTCTATTGAGATAAAATTAATCTTTAATAAAGAAATATTGAATATTTAAACGTCTGTTTTCTAGAAGTTCTCATATATTGTATGGGAGAGACATGTTTTGCCTAGCTAACTTAGTTATATGAAACACATTGCTACCATAAATATGATAGAACTTCTAGGAAACAGACGATTTCGTTAATATTTTATAATTAATCAGAGTGGTATACATATCTCACCTAACCTCAATACAACTTGACAGGTTTAATGTTATTTGTACTAATTTTAAAACGAAAAAGCAACAGTTTTACATATTGGATTTCATTCAAACTAAAATCTTTATGGGACTAATAAGAACAAACAAGATACATCGAGAAAATCGAAGACAAACAAACAGACAAACATTCATTTTTATGTTTATATAATTATGTAGTAAGTTTATATATGTAGTAAAGAGTTTTAAATAATTATTTTAGAGAAAAAATATATTGTTACACTGTTAAAATTAATTTAAGTTATAAAATAAAACATAAATCAAGTAAACAGACGTGTTAATTTATATTACATATCTAATCATTTTGAATTAAAAACGATTGTTTCGGCTACAATCGTTTTCAATTTTTAATCAGATTTTCTATCTTCCATTCACTTCTTACATTTTTATTCGACACTATCATACACAGATTTTCACACATCCGTCTAATAATCTCATTTCTACTGCATTTACATATTTTACTTTCATCCTTCTTTGCCAGTTTCATGCTTCGATTCCATGCATAAGGGTCGGTACGAGAACAAACGTTTTCTTATAAAAACCGTATAACGCGTTTCGAGAGTGTTTATCTCAAACATTCCTGAGAGAAACGCCAAAAGGATATTATATATAATACATATCAACATATGGGTAGGTCAGAATATTAATGGATCAAGTCCAAATTTTATAAATTTGGAGTTTAATGTTTCTACAGATAGATAAAACAGATTTCTATGTTGTGTGTTAATAACAGAATAGTAGTTTTTCAATTTTCTCCATAAATGACAATACTACTATTGATTAGAGATCAAAATTTGAAACCTTTCAGAATATTAGCGAATCATGGCCAATTTAACAGCTCGTTCATCATCAGAGGTATATTAGTTTGACTGTTGATTGCTAAAAATGAGTTCAGGTGAAGACTTTAGTTCGTCCAGTGCATGAGACTTTACAAATTAGTGTTCGGCGTTTATACAGGTGTTTGAAGAAAACAAGTCTAAATTCAGTGACAAATGAAATCCGGGAAGTCAGAACAAAGTGACCATGACCAAAGTGAGGAAAGTTTTGAAAACGATGAAGTTATTAACGATTAATGTTGTATTTTGATGTTGCTCTATTTTGATTTTTTTCAAATGTGTTTCATTTGCGTAAGGAAAAATTTCAGAATAATAGTGAATCATGTCCATTTTACTTTCTTTTATTTGTACTTTTAATATTAATAAAGCCTTTGTGTATCTAATTTTTTGTCTATTTATTTAAATTGATACGTGTACTAACTAATTAACTAACTAAGTAACCATCACGCCGTCTCCTCGAAAGGATAGGCAGAAAGAATGGACTGTCACACTTTTACTGATGCGGCACTCCATCCTTCTCTTTTCGCCCCGCGGGAGACGCGGTGCAATGGGTTGCGAACCTCATCGCCACCAATAGGCATCTCCCGCGCACACTTTGATCGTCCAACACCCACAAAATAAATCTTAAACAAATAATATAAAATACAATGATATAAAATAAAATAACAAAATAAAAATAATTTAACACAAAATGTTATTTTTAGATGGTGCACATATTGACTATTTAATTTATGTTCCACTATCAAAATAAATTAAGTGTTTGCAGTGAAAACATTCCTGGATTTTGCAAAAGTCTTTCAACTTTAGGTCTAATTATCTTAGAATCAGGATCGATGGACTTGATCCATTAATATTCTGAACCACCCACATATTGTGTATTTCGGGAGAGAAGATTTTTGTGAAGCAATGGCAATGGGGCGATTCTGAACCCATAGCGGACTGATGCGTCGCGCGGCGTAGTATTGTTCTTCCGCCAAAGAAAACGATTATTTTTTCACCGCCAAGGCTAGCGAAAATTCTCTATTATCTAGAATGCGAGTGTCATAAATTAGATTTTTTTCTTATTTTTGTTACACGCGAGACAGATCGGCATGACACTGTGACACGGTACAGGTCCGGAATTAATACACCTTTGTCTGTTCACTAACCGGGAGATATAAATCATAAGGCTAAAAATACGCGCTCTGAGAGTGAAATTCTTTAAGGTACCGACAAGTGAAATTATAATGTTTGATTTATAATACAAGTAGCTTGGTGGCGTTCCGTCGACGGACAATATGAATTATTACTACAAGTCTCAGTATAAGAATTTTTTTTTTTGCAAATTTGTAAATATTTATTTTACAACGTTATCATGGCTGGCTATATCCTATTCATAAGGTTCTATGTATATTTCGTTTGATATTCTTTTTTATTTCACCCTTTACATCAATTTGGCTCGCGCTGTAATGATGTAGGGAGTTTTTTCAACAAAATAATAATAATAATAATCATAACATTAAAACTGATGGAAATAACCAAAGAAAAGGCTATCCATAAAAACTATAATAAACATAAAATCCTTATTAATTAAAAAATACTTAGATTACCCTGTGGCGAAGAGGTTGAAGACTTGCTGACTTGGAGACCGTGGACGGCGAAAAGAAGTGCAGGGCGACCGCAACTACGGTGGAAGGATGATCTGAACAGACACGTCGGAATAACCTGGATGCAGTCTGCACAGGACAGAGTGACATGGAAGCGAATGGAGGAGGCCTTTGTCCGGGAGTGGACGGGAATAGGCTGAGGAAGAAGAAGAACTAGAAGAGCTTCGCAACCCATCACACCGCGTCTCCCGCGGGGGCGAAAAGTGAAGGAAGGAGTGCCGCATCGGCTGAAGTGTGGCAATCCATTTTATCTGTCTACCCCTTCAGAGAGACTGCGTGATGGTTAGTTAGACAGTTTTTACATAGATTTCTCGTTTTAACGTTATTTTAATTTATTTTTTAAACTACCAACCCGTTTCATTACAACCGATTTTACATCATTTTGACAAAGCTAAATAAAATATTGTTTTTAATTAAGTTACTAAAATTATCCTCGGTTTATATTTATTAACGATTTTATAATAAATTATCACTTAAACAATAAATTTTCCTGATATATCATGCAACCGGGTGGTGGTCTAGGGGATAGAACGCTTGGCTCCTGATCCAGGGGGCATGTGTTCAAGCCTGGACACGACCAGATTCTTTCTTCATAATAATAAGCTATTTTCTGCTCACATTGAAGATTGTAAAATAAATTCTAATATCATTGATATAAATCCTTGATGTCTTTTATAATAAAATAGAGAAAAAATCCCTACAACGTGCAACCAATATAAATTTGAGAATATTGTTGTTACTTATCTTGTAAAACCTGACAAAATAATGATTCATTTGTAAAATAATGTTTTAAAAATGTTAATTACTGAAATTTTTTGGTGAATTTATATAAATAATGAAACAATAAAAAAACATTGAAAAAATGTTTGTAATATAATATATACGTATTACATTTATTCAACGTGTTATTCTAGTTCTCAACAGTTTCGGAAGTTCATATCAAACTACAATAGAATATTGCAGGGAACTGCCGAAAGCAGTTTTTGTTCGAAATTGAGTACAACGAACAAGTGGAATAACACTAAATATAAACTTTTTACAATAATTTTATATTGAATTTCTTAATGAAATTATCAACAGGAGATAAAAAATATGTACACTAATTACTTATTGGTTTAGTACTAATATTACTAACTAACTAACTTACCATCACGCCGACTCCCCGAAGTGGTAGGCAGAAAGAATAGACCACACTTTTCCACACTTTTCTTTTCCGACATATTTCTCTCGCTTCCTCAACATTCATACATCGTGTCATGTACGCGCGTCGATTTCTCTGACTCCTCACGTAGCCGACATTCCATGTTTGATTTATTTAATCGTGCCACGTTTTCGTCGGTCTTCTTTTTTTTTCTAATTCCCGTTAACATATAATTTTTTAACCATTCTTTCTTCATTCATTCTTTCAAACCACCTCAATGATCCTTTCATTATTTTGTTCATAACGTCATCATTTGCACCGCATTCACTTCTTATATTTTCATTTGACACTCTTATCATACACAGAGTATCCACACATTCGTCTAAGAGATCTCATTTTTACTGCATTTATTCTACTTTCATCCTTCTTTTGCCAGTTCCATGCTTCGCTTCCATACATAAGGGTCGGTATAAGAACACCATTGTGCACCGCCATTTTAGCTAATACTAATATTGATTTGTAAATATCTTACACCATACACATCTTTAGTAACGGAAAACGTTAAGAATGCAACGCAATTTTTTTTTATTTAGTTAATTAAAATTTACTAGAAATTCATTGAATAATTATAATAAATATTCAGTTTTATTCCACTTGTTGTTTGGTTTTCGGTGAATAAAAATAGATATAAAGAAAACGTTATTATTATTTTTGTTTTCATTATTTACATCGCGGAGGTTCCTGAAAAGCCGGCACTGTATATACTCCTATAGAGCTCGCGTATAGTGGTTCTTGACGCAGTAATATCAAGCGAAGACAATCGGCCAGGACAATAGGAATTCCTCAGGGAAAATACTCGGGATTCCGACACCACATACGTCGGGCCTGGAGCTGGGTGCTGCGCGCTAAATCCAGCCGAGGTTATGAAAAAAATAATTATTTTGAATACTTTAAGATTTAATTTAAATAAAGAATGCCATCCAGATATTCAGAACGAAATTTGAAAAAAAAAACATATCTATAAACACTGCCACGAAAAAGCAAAATATGCATGAAATAGAACACAAAAGTATAATAGTTATATACGATAAGTACAAATATTTTTTTAACAGTAAGAACTAATAAATAATATTAAATAATAATAATACATGACGATAATATAAAAAATAGATAAAAAATTGTAACTAACTAACTAACTAACCATCACGCCATTTCCCCGGAAGGGTAGGCAGAGAGGATGGATCGCCACAAAGCTTTGTCCTGGCATACCTCTCGGGATTCCTCTACATTCATACTTCGTACTATGCACGCACGTCGGTTATTCCGATTTCGAATGTGACCGTCTTTTAGGAATTGATTAATTTGGTCACGCCATGTTTTCCTCGGTTGTCCTCGGCTTCTTTTTCCACTCACGCTGCTTGTGTACAACTTTTTAACCATTCTACTCTCATCCATTCGTTCCATATGTCCAAACCATCTCAGGGATCCTTTTTTAATTTTATCCATGATGCAGTCATCTGCCTTACATTCCTTTCATTTATAAAAAAAAAAAAAATTTAGAAAAAACATACATTTGAAAATACATAATTAATAAATAATTTATTTGCAATTGTTTGGGAATGGGAGCTTGGGAGATTAAATGTTAAAAAAATATTTAAGTAGAAAGGAAGAAAAGGAGGAATCTGATTATTAATTATGTTTTCACCCAATTTCACCGAATTGAGGATATTTAGATTTTCTTTTTTGTTTAACTTATTGCTATTGTTAACTGTGTGTAGAAATTTTGTGTCATTTTTATCGAAACTATGGTCAAATTCAATACAATGGTTAGCCCTCTCAGAAATAATGGTATGTTTGGTGAAAAAAATAATGATTAGTACTTATATCAAATAGCCCAGGTTAATTTTTATATTTGAATTATAAATATTCTATATATTATTATACGCTGTTATATTAGTCTTCTTTGTTTGGATTTTATTATATTTTTACACCTGAAGATGGAGGTATCCTCCGAAACATGTAGTAAATAATTAGTGAATTAAACAAAGTTATTTTTAATTTCCTAAGTATATTATAAAACTATGGAATTCCACAGTGTTAATGCCTTAGCGTTCAATAAAAAAGTAGTTATATTAGATTTTTTTAAAGCCTACATACCGTAGTTTTTTATTCTAGTCCTGTGGTAATGGGCCTCTGAGTCCTCAAACTATTGACGGGAAGCGGTTCACACGGGGATTTGCGACGTCTTTATTTCATAGCAGGAACATTTATTCCTAAAGCCAGATTCTGCCGAGACGATTACTGGGGATTTAATTCCAAGAGAATGGAAGATGCCGGAATGCCGTTCCACGGACAATCGTTCCTGGAGAATTAGAGTTGAATCGTTGTTTTCAACTGTTGTAAAGCCGCGTAAGTAGCGACTTCTGTCGTGTCTGCTGCCTGCTGCCTGCTGCTAGCCCGCCGCGAATCGTGAACGCTAATTTCTTAAGAATCTAATTGATTGCGTCCATTCAAAGATGAAAGCCAATCTTTTTCGTAATTAATGCGAGCGATAAATAAATTAAATACACTTTGAGTGGGCGTGCAATAAGCGGCCGTGTTTAATATTAATTTAGGTTATTGCGAGATCACGAAAATATTATCTTCCTTACATAATACATTCTTTCAATATAGTATTATATTATAAATATATAATAAAACAATTATAATAAGAGAAATGCTGGTAATCAGAATAGTGGACAGGGTGAGAAACAGCACTATTTTAAAATCTCTGAATTCAGGTTCATATATTACGTTCAAAATATTTTTGGTTAGTTTTCCTTCTCCTATGAGAAATCTTCTGCTTTAAAACCTTCGAAATATGTATAGAAAAGATTTTTTGTAAATAGTGTTTTAAATAATGAAAACAAAAAATAATTGATACAAAATTTCTTTATTATTATGTATTTAGTGTGCTTCCACTTGTGTTTAAGTTCGACCGGTTTCGCTGCCATATTCATTAAATCATTATTGTGGAATTATATATAATAAGTCTAACGCCTTAAGTTTTAAAAAAAAAACGATATTATTATAATACGACAGGTCTTGTTGTAATCAAAAATTCAAATATTATGCAACGGAAAAAAAATTTAGAATAAAAATAACCTGTAATAAAAATAACGGATTCAGTACAAGTTCATGCAACGCGTCGCGACGCTGTTCGATCGGGCGGCTAATAGTCTGTCACCGGGGTGCATGCGAAGGGTTAACATCTTAGTATTAAAGAAGAATAAAATAACTACAACAGACAGCCGACACATATTCCGCAACAGAGAACCATCAATTCAGAGTCACGATAAAGGCGATACGGACAGTCAACGCATTAAAATTAATATTTCGAAATATTGGGCGAGTGCCACTGAGTTAGCTAATCCGAATCTTATAACCGAAACCCCTCCGAGACAATGCCAAACTGACGTTCTTTAAAACTAAATTAGAAACGTCATTTTTTTTAAATTGGACGAAGGAATAATGATCTAAAACGTGATGAATTAATGTTGTCTCGGGAATACAAAACAGGCATTAGTATAACGCTTCCAGACGTATAGCAATTTTCAAGCTTCTATTTATAGCGCTCTCGGCTGCCGCCCGGTGCGGCGGGGGTTCACTCCGCCGCGAGTTATCGACTACGACAGCTTCCAGACAATCTCGAGATTCTAGACTATCGTCAGCAAATTAGTATGGGCCTTCTAGTACGCGGTGCAAATAGAACGCATATTTCCAACGGCGCGATTGAGTCGCGTACGCCGGGGGAATTATCTCATTTTATTAACTTAAGCGATAATTTAATTTAACGAGACCCGAGCAAAAGCGCCCTTACAACCGTTATTTGAAAATTAAATAAAATAATTAACACGGTTCAAAGGATTTAACTAAGGATAAATCTGAAATTACAATTAAATACGACAATTAACCGATCCCATATGGGATCTCATAATGCTAATGAATATTCTGATATACTCGTAAATACAGTCATCACAAATACGTAATTTGTATATTTAAATAAACAAAAAAGTTGATGGATGTCGACGAATGACTTTCAATTAATGAGAGATTTGAAGTGCTCTCATGCGGCAATTTGAAACAATACGTAATTCTGAAAGATTTGATGCCTGCAAGTAGTTAAGAATTAAATTATGAACACCCTGTATTATTTATTGTTTCTTGAACAGTGGTGTAAAACTCCACATTAAATAATAAAAACGAAGGACATAGGACATTTGAGGCATTAATGCCTTAGACGGGCGAAACATGTCGTTCACATAAAATATAATAAAATTTCTTTAAAGTATAAAAAAAATACGTTTTCATCCGTAATAATTAAACTCAGTATTATCTTGTTTATAACTTTTAATTATTTTCCAAGCAAACCTTTTTATGGTTACATTCTTAAATAATATCAGAATTGATTTAATTTCTATGACATTGTCGGGACAGCTGTTTGCTAACAAATGTTTGCTTCATCAGGTATTACAATCAACTACAAACATGTCGAGAAAAATAAACTTTAACAGTGTTTTAATTCATAAAAAATCATCATTATGGAATTCCACAGTGTTAACCTCTTAAGTTTATCTAAAAATAAACATATTTGTTGATGGTACAAGCGAGATGGTGATAATGAAATATATAAGATATGTGTATGTTTACAGAGCAATATCACAAAGTCGTATAAAGCAAAAGCGTTGCAAGCAACTCGCATTCAGAACTAAAATCCAATAAGACACGAATCAGGGAGCGAGCAGTATCATAAAGTTAGAGAAGTATGAAGGCAGGAATAGTAGATTGGGACATCGTACGAATTCCTCGATATGGATATGAAACCCTTTCAAAAGCTGTCTCGGAGTTCCGATGTACACATTACTCCACAGGGTGACTGGCAATTGTGTCGTAAAGAGTGACTAGCATCCGAAGTGAACTCAGATAGGAAGCTGAGAAAGCGAATTTAATACAGTTTGAATACAACGTCGTGTAATTCCAATATGTATGTGTCGGCGTCAAAGTTATTCTGACAACATTATCCCTTGCGCACGCGCGTCTAATATTTCAACTGTCCTTTTAATCACAATTATTTCGACAACGCGTAATTTACGAGGTTGATATTATTTCAATTGAAAAGGTATTTATTATTGAAGTTAACGTACATTTTCTGAAAGCTTCATATTTTTTGAAGATAGTGACACAATATACTTATCTTATATTTAGCAATCCACTTAAATAAAATGCAATGTTTGTATGTTTGCGCTATATGAAAATAATCAATAAACTATCTTAACTACTAGACCGATTTTGTTGAAAAATTTCACTGCTTGTTTACTAGTGGGGAGCTTAGAGGGAGTGATTTGAATGAAATATGATATGAAGGGCTGTTACACGCTTGAAATTTAAGATTAATTATTGTCATGGATGAGTAACGATAAAAAAATAAATTTAATACATTTTCAAATAATTTAATAAGTAGGTATTTGTTATTAAAACATGTTTTTTTATTTATTTTTTACTTGTTTATTAATTTTGATATTTGTTTTAAAGCTGTTTTACTCATGTTTGTAGGTGTCATGAATGTTTAATGAATTTTAATCTTTGCTACTGGTGCTATGCACCTAGTATAAAAAATAACATTACGTTTTTGTTGAAAATAATAAATTGATTCTTTCTTCGGTAGGCCCCAGTATGTTCATAGTATGTTTAATTAATTCAATATAGATTGGATATAGCTTTCATATTTATTAAGGCGACATTACTCTTTGGAGAGGGTCCCACATGGACAAGACTAGGAGGAAATTGAAATAGTTTACGGTTAGTTTAGACCACAGGTGCCCAACTGTTTCTGGCCCACCACCCCACAAGAAAAAAAAAATCCAACGCCCCGTCTCCCATAATAGTTAAATATTTAATAAATATCTAATGTAATTATAATCACAAATGCGAAATTAAAAAAATATATATCACATGAATTTCTCATTCTGGTTCTGATTTTGAAAATTTGGTTTGGTTCATGTGGTGCTTCCGTAAATTTGGAGATATTTCGGGTATAAGTAAATTGTTTTGGTCAATTTGATTGTTGCCGCACTTTATAATAGTTAATTTTGACACGTAATACATGTGTACTGTTTTGATGTTAATTTTTTTTCGTTTATATAAAGAATTTTGACAGACGTAAAAAAATATTTTTCATTTGTTATAATGACAATTTGAATAATTTCTTGAATATTATTTTAAAGTTCTTGCTGGTGTTGGTTTGTTTTAAGTGCCTAATTACAGCTACATAATTAAAAGAAACGGTGGATACGTTGAACATAAATTAAATAGACAATATGTGCACCATCTAAAAAGAACAATATGTGTTCAATTATTTTTATTTTGTTATTTTATTTGTTTTAGATTTATTTTGTGGATGGTTTACGATTGAAGTGTGCGCGGGAGATGCCTATTGGTGGCGATGAGATTCGCAACCCATCACACCGCGTCTCCCGCGCGGCGAAAGGAGAAGGATGGAGTGCCGCAACGGTTAAAGTGTGACAGTCCATTCTTTCTGCCTACCATTTCGGGGAGACGGCGTGATGGTTAGTTAGTTTGGTTTCTATATTTTTTATCTGCATTAAGGCTTTCATTTACCCACGGGCCACCTACCGCTCCCGTGGAGCGTTCCAGCCCCCCTGGGGGGAGGTGGCGCTCCCGTTGGGAACCTATGGCTTAGACTGCTAATCAGTCGAGATGCAACTGCTCCCTAAGCAAAGCATTGAATAGAGTTTGTGCTGTTTGAGGCGTGTTTTCAGGTCCTTAGTAATTAACAGGGACTGTTGCCGCCGTAGCAAGAGTATATACAACACGAAAATACGTGAGTTCCTTGGTTTCCTACAGGATATTATCATTACATTAGAATAATTAAATCTTCACATCGGTACCTGTACCTAGGTTGCGTATCGTACATTACAAATACACTTACTATCGGTATAAACTAAAGGAAACAAGAGAGCACAATTATCGCTTACATATTATATTCAGTGAAAGCGAAAACGGCCGTTCACAATGGAGTTCTGGTCCCATCCCTAATGTGATTTGCCACACATTCGTCTTAGAGATCTCATTTCTACTGCATTTATTCTACTTTCATCCTTCTTTTGCCTGTTCCATGCTTCACTTCTATACAAAGGGTCGGCACAAGGACACTTCGTATTAATTATGTAAAATGGAGTTTTACATAATTGTTCAAGAAACAATAAATAGTACGTTATAACTCGGGTGGAAAATGCAGCGCTAACATTTAGCCAAAAAGGGTTAATGATATAAATAACAAGCGGTCGCTTAAATGCTTACACACAAGAATAACAGCAGGAGAAACCGCAGGGAGATAAAACTCCATCCACTAAGTACGTGTATATTTAATTTATTTATTTCGGGTAGGGTATAAATAGCAGGTTCGTAACTTGGCGGTAAAAATAATAATACAAGAGATTTGCTCCGGAGTGATTCCGTCTCCATCCCGGCAGGATGTATCGGGCCGCGGTCTGTGCGGACGGCTACAAAGCCGGATTATTCCCTTATTACGCGGGATAAGAAAGCGGAGGAACAAACCGAAATAAATAGGGCATTAATTTATCGTATAAATGCCCAGCGTTATGAGAAATATGCTGGCAAATTAAACACTTCCTCGTTACAAAATAAACGTCTGTACAAAAGAGAAACCGAAATAATACAATTGGTTATACAATATTTTATTTTATTGTTTCTTTGTGGTCTAGGGGATAGAACGCTTGGCTCCTGATCCAGGGGACATGGGTTCAAGCCTGGACACGACCAGATTCATTCTTCATAATAATGAGCTATTTTCTGCTCACATTGAAGATTGTAAAATAAATTCTAATATCATTGATTAAAATCCTTGGTATAAGTCTTTTTTAAAAAAAAAAAAATAATAATAATATGCTAACTTTTAAAGCGCCGATTTTTGTGATGTAATCACCTAAAGGGCGCATTAAGACTTATTAGAAATCTAAATGTGAACTCTGCATCTGATTGATAGTCGCGATCGGTTAGAAAGTATAATATATCATAGAACATTACCTTTAAGACTTTCCTTTATTCACTAAAAATAATATTAAGGCACTATTTTCATATTCTGTGGGAATAAATCACGCCTACGAAAACCAATGTAACCAATACTTGTATTAATTTATTCGAGATTTTTACACAAACTATACATAAAGACATTCGACATTATTTGATAAAAATAAATCAAACATTGAATGTCGACCACGTGAGGAGTCGGAAAAATTGACTTGCGTACATGACAGGCTGTATGAATGTTGAAGAATCGAGAGAAGGAAGGAATGTATGGAAAGAAAAGTGTAGTAGTCCATTATTTCTGCCTACCCCTTTGGAGAGCCGCGTGATGGTTAGTTAGTTAACCAATCTTCTGCAACAGATATTTTTTGGGAAATTTAAGGAGATTTCATAACACAAAAAAACTTCTTCTTCTGTTTCTCTTCCTTAATGTAGATCTTATGATCTGTTTAGACAGGATATCAAATTTGGTCATGTGATGGAGACGTTCAGTTTTCTCTTTTTGGTGATCGTCATGGTGGTCGACGGCCTTTTGGAGTCTCGTGGATCAACATTTTGGAAATATTCGCTGAGTTTATCTCCCAACATGCAGAACCAACCTGCCTCTGGTGATGCCGGTGGGGAGAACAATCAAATTGCTGAACATGATCACTCTTGACTTTAGAGAGTAGCCTGTATTCTTAGAGACGAACCATCTTTCATGCGTTCCTGGTTTTGTACCTGTTATCAAATAGATGCCTTAAACTGTCTACATGTTTGTTATGTCTTTGGAGTGAATAAAAAATTGAATTGAATTGAATAAAAAAATAATGTTTATCTTATTTTTTCTATTAAACTATTTGCTCTAAGCATTAAAAATATTTCATAAACATATTTGTTATTTTACGATATGCTTACGTGTCCAAGTAATGTAAAGTATGAAATTATTATGTCGTTATTAAATTGCCGAACTAATGTTCCGAAAACCTAATGAACACCAATAATACTCGGAATAGGATAACGAAGAGTCTGGGCTTGTAACTTTTAATAGAATTCATATTCCGATTTCGAATTTGAAAACGTAAATTGGGAGGGAAATAATCCGGATTAATGATTCCGACCTGTAGTCCACGAAGGGTAAATTTAAACCCGTCCAAATTAAGTAGATCGAAATTCTATCCCTAAAAGATAAGATGGAAGTCCACAGTGGTGATCTACCGACCCTGATGTTTCGAAGTGAAACATGAAACAGATAAACGAGGGATAAAAATATAATGCAAAAAGCAGCCCTTGAAAAATTAGTCGCAAATATTTACACTGATAAGGATATCGAACGTGGATAAAATAGAGAATGTAGCGAACGAAACCATTTTTTTCATCTGCTTTCTGTCCCATATCATGTTTCTATATGCCTTGCTGTCTTGGGCCCTTCCATCTTTTGGAGGTCTTCCACGGGGACGAGTCCCATGAAGCTGATTATGTAGTGCTATATAAGGGAGTCTGGTGGTGTCCATTTTTTGGATATGACCGTACCAGTCCCTCCTTCGCTGTCTACTGCATCTTATCATAACCTCAGCCTCACATATTTCTTTTATTTGGTGTTCCTCACGCGATCTCTCAGTGTCTCGCCTGTTATCATCCTCAGCGTCTGGGTCTGTCAGTTAATTCGAAAGTCCTCAAAACTTGTTTGTTCCTGACTGTGTCTGCCTTTGCTTCAACGTCATATTGTTGTCATTGGTCTTACGCATGCTTTATATATTCTCATCTTACTCTTAATGGCCATGTTTTGTTTTTCCGTTTGGAGACTTTAGGGAACCAGAGATTGCAGCTGCCTTTTTGAATTGAGCTTGTATTTCTTCACATAGATCTGCTCCTCCCTGCCAATGTATCTGAAGGTTCTGACCTGTTATATGGGTTGATTCTCTACAGCCAGGTTATATGTTTTTTGTGTTTTGGAAAAGGTTATAAACATATACATATCGTGTTTTCGTATCCACCAGGCTAAACTTGCATTCAACAAAAAAATCTAAAGTATTCGAGTCCAACAACATAGACCTAAACCTCCGAAAACAACTAATAAAAACATTGGTGTGGAGTGTTTTACTGTACGCCTGCGAGACTTGGTGCCTGGGCGAACGAGCTGGAACACAAAAAGCTGGAGGCATTTGAGACGTGGACCTACCGACGAATTGCTCATGTTTCATGGAGGGACCACATTACAAATGAGGAGGTTCTCAGCAGAGTTGAAGAGAATAGACCCATGTTGAACACCATAGCGGAGAGGCGCCCGAGATGGATTGGTCATGTATTGCGACACGAATGTTTCCTGCATGATGTAATGGAAGGAATGGTCAAGGGATCGATTGGCAGAGGACGACCTCGCAAGTAGTACCTATACCAGATTTGCCGAGATATGGGCTGCACCTCTTATGCGGAGTGGAAGAGGAGATGCGTCGCCTTGCTGCAGACCAATCATTAGATTGAGACCGGAGAAGAAGATATCGTCTTTTCGATAGAAATTGTCATGTTATATACTTTTTACAGGTGTGGTGTAGTCTGGTAAGTATTTTTGTAGGTCATTGTTATTTTCAGCTATGATTATAGCATCTTCCGCATAACAGACTAAATTAACAATTTTCTCCCCCATCCTATATCCTAGTTGAAGAGATTGCATCTCTTCTATCATTTTTGTTAATATTAAAAAAAAAAATCAAGCAATAAAGGGTTGAAACTTTGATAGTTCACAAAGAATAATAAGATCAGATCCACCCAGGATAGGAATACACAACAGCAAAACATTCAGTCACACAAAAACGCGAGCAAGGCTCTTCCGCAACGAACGCTCACAACAGCGGCGGTACAAAGCTTAATGCAGACTTATAATGGGATTATGCACTTCAAAGAAAATGTGTGTAGCCGTGAGCCTAACAATATTAGCGGCTCGGGGACTCGAACCCGACACACAAAAAGCTCGCAATCCCGTCTCGTAATGTGGTCAACTGTGCCGCGGGGCAGCGTTATTGCATTGCTCGGATTGGGCCAAAGCGAAAAAACTAACAAGTCGGCGGAATTTCGAGCGCTCTCAACTGGACCAATTTATTTGAAGGGCACATCATTTTTTTTTTCGGACAGCGATAAAAATTAATGACCCTAGTGAGAAATAAACAAATCGAGCTTAATTTTTGTTATTATTTTGTTGAAAAAACTCCTTACATCATAACAGCGCGAGCTAAATCAACGTAAAGGGTGAAAAAAAAAGATAAACTTACTTACTAACCATCACGCCGTCTCCTCGAAGGGGTAGGCAGAAATAATGGACTGACACACTTTTCTTTCATGACATATTTCTCGCGCTTCCTCAACATTCATACATCGTGTCATGCACGCGCGTCGATATTTCTGACTCCTCACATGGCCGACATTCAGTATTTGATTTACTTGATCGTGCTACGTTTTCCTCGGTCTTCCTCTATTTCTGGTTCCATTTACATCATAAACATATAATTTTTTAACATTCTTTCTTCATTCATTTTTTCCATATGTCCAAACCATCTTAATGATTATTTTGTTCACGACACCATCATTCGCACCGCATTCACTTCTTATATTTTCATTCGACACTCTATCATACACAGAGTATCCACATATTCGTCTAAGAGATCTCATTTCTACTCCATTTATACTACTTTCATCCTTCTTTTGCCAGTTCCATGCTTCTCTTCCATACATAAGAGTCGGTAGAAGAACACCATTGTGCACTGCCATTCTAGCTTTTTTTGGACGGGTTTTAAAAAAAATATTATCAAAGGAAATATACATAGAACCTTATGAATAGGAATATGCCAGTTATTTCCTTGCTGCCTTTATTGTAAGGGTATTCACAGATTCACCATAATTGCATCCAAAGAGGTCTGTCTCTTTTGCAAACTCATTTAAAAGACGAATCGCTTTCAATACAGAAGAACTTCGAAGGGCCTCTGTGCGGCAATTTGGGGCATAAAATAATTTATGCCCCCTTGCTCTGCTATAACTATGGGCAACGTATAGATTTAGTTCTCTCAATATTCCGAGGAGACAAATGTCCTAGCTGCGAAACGTGAGGGAGTGGACCGGCATCCGAAGTGTTGAGGAGCTGTTCCGAGCGGCGCAGGACAGGGACAGGTTCGCCGAGGTGATCGCCAACGTTGGGGGGACCCGACAGGGCACTTGATAAAGAAGAATAATATTCCTGGATTGTAAATACCTAGATTGTTATTCCCGGAATTAATGTCGCCAACTTGAGAAGTATCCATGAGTAATAGCCTCCACGTAAGTATTAAGTATGAGAGAGTGTCGTTAAATTTAATTCCAAAATACTGCACTGTTCACTGCACGGTCAGACTTTTCCTAGTGCGCCCTTGGAGTAATTGATTTTACAAAACAGCGCACTTAAAATACAAATCATCATAAATAATTAACTTAAAATTAATAGAAAATACAGAGCTCTGTATATTGACGATCTTCGTGGCAATGTGGCAAGAGCCATAAATGCCAGACCGAAGGTCCTGGATTCGATTTCCGGCGATGGCAGTGTGATTGGTCTGGTGTAGAAGTGAAAATAAAATGGCGATAGATAAGCAATAAAAACATCACATCCAGAATTACATAGTCTGATGAATTTTCAAAGCGAGCGATTTATATAATATTTTTTTTTTTTTATTAATTATAACGAACCTCTCACTTGTATTACCTATAATATAATATAAAAAATCTCAAAGAGGTTTTTAAAGAATAAGAGAAATATGTCTCTATATTAATCAATATACGTCATTTGAGTGTTGTTTTTAAGAATGATTAAAAACTAAAAGTAAAATAATTAATATGCATGAAAACTAAGTCGGTTTTCTAGAGATTAATAATATTTAATTGGAATGAAATGTTTCGTTAATGTGCCAAACATTTGATAATGCCTTAGCAAAACAAAACATGTCATTCGTGTAAAATATACACTGTAATGGTGTAAAGAGCTTTTCAACTAAATAACAACAATATGAGGATACACTGTTATCTTAACAGATAATATTAATGACCTACAAGTGCTCATCAATAGAATCAATGACGCAGGTGTAAGGCTGGGACTCAACATGAACATCAGTAAAACAGAACTACGCAGATGCAAGTCTTACTCTAAATGGCGCCAGTATAGAAAGAGTACCGATATTTGGCAGTGTTATAACAGTCACTAAAGATCCCGAAAAAGAAGTAAGGTGATTATAGCATCTTATATTCGAATTATATTAGCATCTCATATTAGAATAGAGATTACGAGAGCCGTATTTAATAACATGAGACTGCAATGACAACATTAATTTAAAATTGAGACTGAGGATGGTCAAGTGATATATTTGTTTCATATTATTATGCGGAGTAGAGACCTGGACCCTCAAAGTGAACATAATAAAATGTATAGGAGCACTTGAAATGTGGCTTCATCAAAGAATGTCGCATGACGAAACCGGTCGCTGTCGAAATAAAGACAAAAGTGGAAGTAGTTAAAAACATCGTTTTATTTAACTATGATTTAAAATGAACTTTCATCGAAAGAGATTTCAGTAAAATCATTTGATTATCTTAAAAACTAAATGAAATGTCCTGGCTCGAGAATATCAAGGAGTGGACCGGAGTTCAGAGGGTGGGGGAGTTGTTACGTCTGGTACACGCCACAGGGCAGAGAGGCCTACGCCAGGGTGATAGCCGACGTCGGGGGGACCTAACATGGCACTCGAAGAATAAGAATATATCAGAATAGAAACGTGTGGCTGTCCATTCGTTCTACCCGCCTCTCTGGAGAAACTGCGTGATGGTTTACGACCTTGCTAGGACGTGGGTATAATAAAAATATATCAATGGAATAACACTACCACATTCCATACCACATGGCTCTCAGCTGATTACGAATGTAACATACTGATTTTACGAGAATGTTAGTAATTCATTTGTATTAAGTAGGTGCTTAAATGTGCATAAGGAAGCAATTTACGGATTTTATTACTTCGAACAAAATGGCTGACTTCAAAGGCGTATATCATACTACTGACTTATAAATAGTTCTCTCTCTTAATGCATGCAAATCAATTTGTCTGCCAGGACCAGAGGTTCTTCAACTTATTTGGTCTATAGACACCTTTTCAAAAATACAGTTCATTTATGTTCTTTAACCAAAATTCAAAAGGCAAATAATAGTCGTTCAAAATGGAATTATAGTCCAAACCTGATGTCAAATCAAATCAAATCTTTATAACATCTGTCAAAACTGATCATATTTGTAAACAATTTTATAATATATTAAATATGTTTCTTTATAATATGTATAACTGAAGAAGAACCGGTTGTCCGAAACATGTCTGATATGTAATTAAAAAAGAATTAAGTTAGTGTTATATATACAAAGTATGTAAAAAAGAAAAAGCCAAAATAAAACATCTACAACACAAAGTATTGCGAACATAGAACAAATCAAATCAGTTTATTATCTCAAACGATATTACAAACAACAATTATAGTTTAAGATATCTATTGAGAACAGATAAAATATAATAAACATATAATACCAGGAACGCATGAGAGATGGTTCGACATTAATACAAGATACTCTCTAAAGTCAAGAGTATTTGTTTTCAGAAAAGAACATTCACGAATACGAAAGACGTCGATCTCCGAAGCGATCGTGTTCAGCAGATTAATTGCTCTCCCCACCGGTGTCACCAGAGGCAGGTTGGTTCTGCATGCTGGGAGATAAAACAGTCATTGCTGACGCTGTCGATGTATAGAAATGTTATGTGTACAAACGAAGCATGGAATTGGCAGAAGAAGGTCGAGAGCAGAATAATTGCGATAGAGATAAGATGACGTAAGTATGGTAAAACGATGTATGACAGAGTTTCGAATGCTGATATTATGAAGGGATGTAGAGCGGAAGAAAGTATAATGAACAAAATTATGAAAGAATCACTGCGATGGTTTTGTCATATGGAACGCATGGATGAAGAAATAATGGTTAAGAAAGCATACGTTTACAATGTGAATGGAGTACGGAGTCGAGGAAGATCGAGGAAAACACTGTGTGACCAAATCAATCAAATTTTAAATGTCGGCCATGATAGAAATCGGAAGAATTGATGTGCATGTATGACTCATTGTATAAATGTGGAGGAAGCTAGAGAGGTGGGTGTCAGGTTAGAGTGGTGTGCCAGTCCATTCTCTCTGCCTACCCGTTCGATGAAATGGCAAGATGGTTTGTTGTTGTTGTTGGTAACCTTCACTTTAGATATTACCTAGATAATATGCATTGAGTATAATTTAAATTCCCAAGACAGATTTTATAAAGAGTTCTTTGGCTAATTTACTAAGAAAATATGGAAACTTTCGAATGAAGCACTTAATATGTGGTGTGACATTATTAAATAAAATAATAATACACTATTTAGAATTTGTATCAACACTACTTTATTTGGTAACACCAACCGGTTTCGCTCCCGCCGAAGCTACGTCAGGGTGAGAGAGTAAACTAAATATAAAATCAGAGAACCGATTGGTGTTGGTGATAAAGTGGTGTTGATACAACCTAAAAGTGTATTATTATTTTATTTAGAAAATATGCAGTTTGAACCCACTTCGTTATATGCGATAAACTAGGGAGAAAACTGATGTTACAAGTTTATATGAAAATTCAAGGAACATGTACACTTTTAGAACTTCACGTTTTTATTAACAGTATTTAAAGTTGTTAAATACTTGTAAAATGTAGTTTGCACCGAGATAATTTCTACGAAATTGAACTTTGTTTAAATTCGTGGTATAACCGTATCAAGCGCGATATAAACGTTAGATAGTACATAACTAACTAACCATCACGCCGATTCCCCGAAGGGGTGGGCAGAGAGAATGGACCGCCACACTGTTCTATGGCGGCATATCTCTCGTGCCTTTCAGTAATTGATTAATTTGGTCATGCCATGTCTTCCTTGGGCTTCCTTGATATCTTTTTCTATTCACACTACTTGTATATATCTTCATCGTGGAGTTCTGGTCCCAACACTTATGTATGAAAGCGAAGCATGGAACTGGCAGAAGAATGATGAGAGCATAATAAATGCGGTAGAGATAAGGTCCCTAAGACGTATGTGCGGTAGAACAATGTACCACAAAATCACAAATGCTGATATTAGAAAGGATGTAGAGCGAAAGAAGATATTATGAACAAAATTATGAAAGGATCGCTGCGTTGGTTCGGACATATGGAGTGCATGGGTGAAGAAAGAATGGTTAAAAAAGTATACGTTAACGATGTAAATGGAGTACGGAGTCGAGGTAGACCGAGGAAAACTTGGCATGACCAAATTAATCAAATTTTAAAGGTTGGTCATGTTAGAAGGCGGAAGAATCGACGTGCGTGTATGACTCGTTGCATGAATGTGGAGGAAGCTAGAGAGGTATGTCAGGATAGAGTAGGGAGGCGGTCCATTCTCTCTGCCTACCTCTGTGTGTAAATATATTTTTAACCGTTCTTCCCTCATCCATTCGTTCCATATGTCCAAACCATCTAAGTGAACCTTTCTTAACTTTATTTATGACGCATTAATCCGCCATACATTCATTTTTTACTTCATCATTATATGTATATATACATTGATTTTCAGCACATTCTTCCTAGTGACCTCATTTTTACGGCATTTATCCTACTTTCATACTTCTTCTGCCGACTCTTAGCTTCACTTCCATACATAAGGGTCGGCACTAGAACTCCATTGTGCACTGTACGTTTCAATGTAATTCTATTAAAAAACTTCAAGATTACCGAAATAAGTTATGTTCTCATGTTTAACATTTTAAAAATCACTTGTAATTGGATAAAAAAAAAGTACGTTCTAAATATAAATTATTTGAAATGTGTATTTAAGATTTCAAGGGGCAAATTAGATGAATTGTAATTCCCATAATTGATTGTAATTCTCCCTTGAAATTTGATACCTTTGGGTAAATTTCAGTAATCCTAGCAAATTACTTGGAATTTCTAACCCTAATTATAAGTTCAGGAAATATTTGTGAATAAAAAAAGATTATTCAATAAATAAATAGATAATAACCATCAGGAATATTGAGGTAAATAATAGGAACGTACATTTTATACTTGAAGTAAGGGGAAATGGTATTAATGAATCACTTCTTATATGCAAACATGAGAAGTAAGGGCTGTGTCATGCAACAAAAGTATTATGAATAACGAAAAGGCTATTAAAACGATAAATATAAAAGAAAACGTTTGTATTATATTTTATGGAGATGACACGTTTCGCCTTACTAGGGAATTATCAATTGTCATTATGGTGGTTTTAAGGGAAGGGTCATCAAGATGGTTGCAAAAAAATAATAAATATAGAATGGCTAAGAAAGCCGATGTTAACGGAACAATAAATATAAAAAATATTTATTGATGGTTGAGGTATTAGTTTTGTAAAACTCCATTATTAAACACGATTGTTCAGTGGTTTTACTTGGATCCAAGTAAAACCACTAAACAATCGTGTTTACTAATTTAAAAAAGACCAAGAATAACATGGCACTATCTAAATTAGCAAAGTAAATAACATGTGAAGGTATCGAAAAAGTGAAGAGACGGAAGAATCGAAGTGTGTGCATGAATGTTGAGGAAATAAAGTTGATGTTGGCATACGCTTGTATGAGTACTCTAATGTTCCTATAATCTATGTTATGAACCTATGTTCAGCTTTAGTGGCTATTCCTGTTACGTCTGCTGGAAACATTGTTAGATGTTTGGAAAGGTGTATTGGTGGTCGGTTTTCTGTGGGGGCTAGAATGCTCCTCCGAAAGAAGACGGGGGCAGGTCTGGCGAGGATTTTTCGTCTAGGGCTGCATTAATAGAATATCAGTTAACATTGGCCTAGTAAAGTTTGATGGGATGGGTCTCATTGACGACCTTCGTAGCAGAGTTACAACTGCAATGGCTGCCACACTAAGGTCCCGGGTTGATAGTGTAATTCTCACAATGTCTTTGATCTGGTGTAGAATTCACGTGATTTAAAAAAAGCGATAGATTAGCTACCTATCACATATGATGAAAATCAATATACCAGCTATATCATTTACATCGATTTGGCTCGCGCTGTAATGATGCAAAGAGATACTCAACTAAATACAATATGAATAACAACAGAAGTTATATAAAAAATGAGGCTGAAATTGTATGGGGTAGCTCAATCATGTTAATAGTTATGTGACAACAAAAATCTAAATTAGTTAAGTGACAAACAATGTTGTTTGTAAATAATCAAAATAACCTAAGATGCACCGACTGGGCGGAGAATAATCGGATTGTTTGATTTTGTAATCAATTTATTTGGATATAAAACAAGGTTATGTTAGTTACACCATTTATAACTAAAGAACGGTTGGACCGATTTTAATGATCTTTGAATTGTTGGATTTGTCTCCGTCCCGAATAGCAGAATAACTATTAAAACATCGGAAAAATCGACCCGAGTGCATCCCATCCAGCAAATATAATATTTGAACAGAAAGTAATGCAACAATGCTACGCGAATCATTTTGATTCTCTTCAATAAAGAAAATTCCTTGCTGCCATTCAAATCAATGTAATTCATATACTTTTCATTTTAAGTATTCATTTTAACTTAATAAATATTTGTATTTAATTCAACTAATAAGTTAACACAACATTTATTGATTCGGAGGCGGTACGAAGTTCGCCGGGTCAGCTTGTAATATATATTATATATCAACAAATATAACTTTTGCAGGCGGCCATGTATTCGTAGGACTGATATTGATGACCATTCATTAAGCATCAACGAAACTATAAAGGCGAAACGTCTCTTTGTAGATGTCCGGCAATTAAGTACTCGAGCCTCAAATCTGGTGCGCGTAAATCGAGTTTCAAGATTTGACGAAATAACTCGGAGATCCAGAGTTGGAACAGTTTCAACTAAGTTGATTTACGATGTCAATAATTCCGTAATTGATTGCAACGAGGACCTGCCGACCGTGGTCACCTGGGCTCGGGCGACGCCTAATGGCCCACTGACAAATTCATTTTTAATAATTCAGCCCAAATGATTTGGTTTGACGTAAAAATGACTGCCGTGTCGCGTGTTAACAAGATCGCACATAAATTTCTCCAGCGGTAAAAATGAGTTACGCACAAATGTGAAGCCGAAGACCACAAAATTACGATATTTTATCATATGAGATAATGTCAATAAATATCTTGTTATATTAAGATATTCTAAAACTGGTGACATTCGCATTCGTTAAAATTGTGAAGTTCAAATGTTAAATTAAAGCTGAAAATAAGAATTTGTTTGCATTCATCTTGTGATATATGTGATGTTAAATGTTAATGTGAATTTCAATAAATTTTAAAGCATATTTGATATGTGCCTCACTATACACATATACACTAAAAGTCAGTCTAGGGAAGATATCGGGACGTTAAAAATTACTTAGTCAAAAACATGTTCTGAAATAAGTTTATTTTTTAGAGAACAGGAAAAATATATTATATAATACCAGGAACGCACGAGAGATGGTTCGACTTTAGGAAGGCAAGATACTCTCTAAAGTCAAGAGTATTTATCTTCTGAATATACTTTTACGAAAATGAAAGACGTTTATCTCCGAGGAAATCGTGTTCAGCAGACTGCTTTTCCCACCGGTGTCACCAGAGGCAGATTGGTTCTGGCGGCCGCTAGGTAAAACAATCTATGCTGTCGCTGTCGGAGATACCTATCAGGAACAAATAGACAATTTTTCTCCAGTATGGCAGAGTTCTCAAAATATCCCCCAATTGATCTGAAGAAATTAAAAACAAATGTTTGTATATGTTATATAAAATATTGATTTCCATAAAATATGTCGCTGTCATTAATATTAATATTATAAATTCAATATCGAGTTTTACGTCTTATTATTAATTATTAAACTAACTACCTAACTAACCATCACGCCGTCTCCCCGAGGGAGTACTGGAATTTTATCCATCTTTCCATATTCCACCTCTTTCCAATAGTATTGAAGGGTTCTAACAGTATAATAAATATTAACATTGTTTTTTTGGATAATAAATTATTTTTAGTTTCAATATAATTAAAAAAAGCAATTAGGGGTGTGACCAATGTTCATAACGATGCTATACAATGTTAGGCTTTCAAAGTACGTCTAACTAACTAACTAACTAATCATCACGCAGTCTCCCCGAAGGGGTAGGTAGAAAGAATGGACTGCCACACTTTTCTTTCCTGACATACTTCTCTCGCTTCCTCAACATTCATACATCGTGTTATGCACGCGCGTCGATTTCTGTGACTCTTCACATGGCCGACATTCAATATTTGATTTATTTGATCGTGCCACGTTTTCCTCGGTCTTCCTCTATTTCAGGTTCCATTTACATCGTTAACATATTATTTTTTTTCCATTCTTTCTTCATTCATTCTTTCCATATGTCCATACCATCTTAATAATGATCCTTTCATTATTTTGTTCATAACATCATCATTTGCACCGCGTTCACTTCTTGTATTTTCATTCGACACTCTATCATACACAGAGTATCACACATTCGTCTAGGAGATCTTATTTCTACTGCATTTATTCTACTTTCATCCTTCTTTTGCCAGTTCCATGCTTCGTTTCCTTACATAAGGGTCGGTAGAAGAACACCATTGTGCACTGCCATTCTAGCTTTTTTGGATAGGTTTTTGTTTGCGATGACAACTTTAAGTGCACCATAAGTACGTCTACTTTGCCTTATTTCGATGGTGACCAAGATTGCTAGAATCAACAGAACGGGTCGGCGAATGGACCCAGTCTGTAGTTCCAGTTTCGAAGTTTTTAAAAAACATCGCTTTATTTAATAATTATTTAATATAAGCTTCTAAATATCTATAAATTTAACCAAACGCTCTATAGGTAATAACAAAGTAATTGAAAATTATTTTGCGAAACGATAAATACGCAGATCGAGGACTTTATGTATTTTAAGCGTCAAATAAACATGTCGGGTCCAGAGTCTGGAGCGCGGCCCTAACGACGCATTGTTCGGCGGATGAAATCTGAACGGAAAATAAGTTTCGCCCCCATTCACAAGTAGTTGGCCCGACAACACTGCTCAACATTATAAAGAACGTACTTTATGCGACAAGTCATTTAAAAGTAAATTTTGCATCGCGAATATCAGCGAACACGTGTCGGCGAGCTGAAGCGTGTTAGCTACGGCCGAAATCTTATTCTTTAATTATAATAAAGAAACTTGAAAGACTTTTCGCGAAACTCTCCCGAAAGTAATTGAATCGTGGGATTTCTTTGCCGGAATAGGTCCGAAACGTTCACAAAAACAAGAAAATATTTTGGGACATCGGTGTCATAAGAATGTTTTTTGGACCTGCGCTAGATGATGGGACTTGACAGATTGTCGGCCATACCTACCCGGCTTAGAAGTCGGAAGAACCGACGTGGGTGTATGACTGACTGTATGAAGGTGGAGAGGTATCAAGATTTTTGAGGTATCTCTATATGAAGGAGTGGGGTAGCTATTCGTGTCTGAGGACCAACTGTCTACAACTTCGAATAGATGGACATCTCATAAACCATTTCTTTAGATTAATCAGGGGATATTTCGAGAACTTGGTTGTGCTGGAGGATGTTGGTATTTTTGTCCATGATAGATATCTCAGACAGCGACAGCACCGATTCTTTTACCTACCGGCCGCCAGAACCAACTTGCTTCTAGTGACACCAGTGGGAAGAGCAATTATTCTGCTGAACGCGGTCTCCTCAGACATCGACATCTTCCATATTAGTGAAAGTACGTTCAGAAGACAAATACTCTTGACTTTAGAAATAACTTGTCTTAGTAATGTCGAACCAACTGTCCCGTGTTTCTGGTATTATATTGTTTATATTATATTTTACCTATACTCAATAGATGCTTTAAACATTAACATTTCTTGTAATGTATTTTGAAATACTAAACTGATTTGATTTGATTTAAGGATATAGTAGTGTGGCAGTCCATTCTCTCCGCATACCATTCTGTGCTGATTTGTTTTTGTAGAAATCGATATATTATTTTCTGCAAATTCCTGCCAAAAAATCTTCTAAAGAATGGTTGTAAGCTGCCGCAACCGACCATCATGTAGAAAAAACGACAGGTATCTTATTATTTTTTGTAATTAAAAATTATTTAAAAGTTTGTTCGTGAGCATCGCGTGTACTAGCTGGAAATTATTATATGTGTAGAGCTTATTTTTGTTCAGTGTCCATACAATAAACAAAAGGAGGATAGGTAAATATTTGGCTTCTTTTGTCCATTCAAAAGAAGCCTAATATTAATTAACCCATCCTCCGAAATATTGTCCAATATAAATTGACGCGCTCGAAACATGACGGAAGGACTTTAAGCGAACGTGAAGAAAATTTAAATTTCCAAAGCATTGAAAAATGTTCAAACGCAAGAGAAATTATTCCCTTAAGATCTGGAAGCGATATTACACGTTAAAAAAAAAATTTGATAATTATTTGATAAGTAAATCCCATAAAGAATGAAAAAAAAAATATAAACAAATATAATGTAAAAAATAAGTGAGTTAATAACGAGACTAGTCCTGAATAAGAGTATAGGTTGTTTTTTTTAAGCTATTTTTTAGATAAAAACACCTTTGAAAACAAATACATTAAAATATGTTAATGTCTATGATATTGGCTTTACTTATGTAATAGATAATTTTATGCCATTATCGTTAAAACATGATTTTATATGAGTGCCACGGCTAGCTCGAATGAAGCGCAACCGTGAAGTCCGATTTTCGATAACTTTATCGATCAACTGGGTGAAATGGCAAAACGTACTGACCACAGATCAACTGTCAATTGTCAAATTGATTGTCTGTAGAAACAATGTTGCCAGTTTAATAAAAAACAAATCTCTAAAAAAACACCCGATATAAGTATAAAAAAATGATTTTATTTTTTTCAAACATGTTATCCCCAAAATCTAAAAAATCCCTATATGCGTTATGCGTATATGCGTTATTTGACAAAATTTCAAAAATTGCCAAATTTTCAATTTCAACATTTTCTTCAGATGACGAAAGGGTGAAAGAACGATATAATATTTAGTATATTTGACTTCCAAATCGAAAGGTATCTAATACTTTGACGGAGGGACGCGTTTTGTCTTGACAGAATTATATTTGTTAACTATTCCTCTTTTTACAATCCCTTATAATATCATAAAACTTCTGGAAAACGAACGTTTACCTCTATGAAATATGCAATTAAAATTATGAAGGAATGAAAAATTCAATTACAAACTAATTTGTTTTTATAGAAAAAAAATATATATTATATTAACTCGAACACATGTTGCAATTTGTTAGCGAAATTTGAAGTCGGGTCAGATTTAGCAAACCACATACACTTAGTTCATATAAAGTAGTGGGAAGTTAGCAGTGAAACCCCGAGCGCATAGCAAATACAGGGAAAATGTGTATTCAGTATGGATTCGGTTCCGAGCGGAGTGCACTCCGCCAAACAAACTGTTCACTTAAAAGGCTTCCTTGTTGTATGAGATAGCTAACGGGAGTTTAAGGGCCCGGCTGTTCCAAGTATTCGGTAATGAGGTTTCTTCGGAGAGCAATCTCAGTAGGAAGCGCGATTCTCCCCCGTTTCAGGACCCACGCCGCCTCCTGATGGCTGGCTTCGACTCGATCGATCGTTAGTAAGAATTTAACAATTTATTTTAATTTTTGATAAACTTTATGCATTCACATTGTAAAATTCTATAAACATAATCTTTTAAGAATTACACGTAGACCTTTCATGAATAACATGAATTACACGTAGATCTTTCATGAATAACATGAATTACACGTAAATCTTTAACGAATTACATGTGGATCTTTTAATAATTACATGTAGATCTTTTAATAATTACGTGTAGATCTTTAATGAATTACACGTAGAAGTTTAATGAATGACATGTAGATCATTTATTAATGACATGAAGATATTTTATGAATTACACGTAGATCTTTAACGAATTACATGTAGATCTAATTAATTACATGTAGACCTTTTAATAATTACATGTAGATCTTTTATGATGTAGACCTTTTTTATGAACTACACGTAGATCATTTATGAATTACACGAAGATCTTTTATGAAATACACGTAGATCTTTTATAAATTAAAGTATATTCATCAAGACACTGCCCGTTCCTCAATAATTATATTTATAGTAGTAAACGTTTAAAAAATAAAAATAAAAATCCAAACTTTTATACGTCTATTTAATACGGAGGAATGCTTTAACTATTTGAAATTCTGAAGATGGAATCGAATATGAAAGAAACAACGTCATTTATGGAAGTAAATTATTAAATCAAATCAAATCAAATCAAATCAGTTTATTTCATCAACAGACATTACAAAATTTATTTTTAAGGCATCTATTGAGAACAGGTAAAATAATATATTCTATAACTCGTATATAGTATACTACCAGAAACGCATAAGAGATAGTTCAACATTAGGAAGACAGGATACTCTCCAGAATTAAGAGTGTTTGCCTTCTGAACGTACTTTCACTAACATGAAAGACGTCGATCTCCGAGGAGACCGCGTTCAGCAGACTAATTGCTCTTCCCACCGGTGTCACCAGAGGCAGATTGGTTCTGGCAGCCGGTAGGTAAAACAATCTGTGCTGTCGCTGTCGGAGATATCTATCGGGGACAAAAAGCCGAACACCCTCCAGTACGGCCGAGTTCTCGAAGTATCCCCTAATTAATCTAAAGAAATGGGTAATTAGATGTCCATCTCTTCGAAGCTGTAGAGAATTGGTTCCGAGCATTCCCAAAAGAAATGCCGTGGGATAGAGCCAAGGATAGCTACCATACTCCCTCATGTAGAGATACCTCAGAAATTTTTTCTGAACCCTCTCCAGCATAATGGAATATCTCGCCTCGTGAGGACTCCATATCACAGAACCACTTTCGAGTCTGCTCCGAACCAATGCGTTGTATAGGACTCTGAGCACATTGGGATCCCTGAAAACTCTGCCGGTCCGGACGATGAAGCCCAACATCTTCAGTGCAGTGCCACAAATCCTCTCAACATGTGCACGAAAAGTCAGCCTACTCTCATAGATGATCCCGAGATCTCTCATCGTAGATACATGTGCTAGATGCTGGTTGTTCATTGTGTATCTATAATACACAGTTCTCAATGCTCTAGTAAAAGATAACACAACGCATTTAGAGACATTGAATTGCATTTGATTACTGTGACTCCAGTTGACAATATTATTGATGTCCGACTGGAGGCGAAGACAGTCTCCAGGATTTTTAATTTCCAGGAATAATTTCAGATCATCGGCAAATAAAAGAAATCGCGAGAAGTTTATCACCTTCGCAACATCATTTATGAAGATGGTGAAGAGGAGTGGCCCTAAGTTTGAACCTTGTGGCACCCCTGAATTTACAAGAAAAGGTTCCGATTAAAAAATTCCGTATGAGACGTATTGTTTTCCCCCTCGAGGTAACTAATGAAAAACATAATCAACTGAGAAGAGAATCCAATTTGAGATAGCTTTGCTATCAGAATGTCGTGGTTCACAGTGTCAAAGGCCTTTGAGAAATCATTATATGAACAGTCAACTTGGTGACCATCATCCAAGGCCCTTGCAATGTAATCTGTGAATACCATGAGATTAGTTTCAGTCGAGCGCCCCTTCCTGAATCTATGTTGTTCTGTTATAATATAGGGGTCGACTTTGGGAAATATCAATTTGTGTAAAATTGATTCAAATAGTTTGGCTGGAGCCGACAGTATCGCTACAGGTCTGTAGTTTTCGACCGACTCTTTTGCGCCGCTCTTGAAAATAGGACTGATTCTGGAAAGTTTCCAGAGATCAGGAAAAGTATTTGTACTTAACGATAGGTTAAATAAGTGGTTAAATAAATGGTATTGTAGCCTTATTAAATTGTACATCCGTGAATTAATAAAAGAAATAAATCTTAATTTGAAAATAATATCTATATATAAACAATACAAAGAAAGTAATATCTAGGCTAAAAAATAAAGTATTTTAAGATAATCAAATGATTTAACTGAAATCTCTTGATGGAAGTTCATATTAAATAATAATGAAATAAAACGATGTATTACTACGTCCACGTTTGTGTTTATTTCGAGAGCTACCGGTTTCGCCGGGCTCGCTGTCGAAATAAAGACAAATGTGGAAGTAGTTATAAAAAACAAATCGTTTTATTTAATTATAAGATAAAATATTTTAAACTGTTAAATTAAATAACTTTGTTTTATGTATCACATTTGTATTTTATTTTACGCAACAGCTGTTTCATCAACCTATGTTGACATCATCACGTGTTACAATAATATATATTATTGTAACACCTGATGATGTCAACATAGGTTTATGAAACTGCTGTTGCGTAAAATAAAATACAATTGCGATACAAAAAACAAAGTTATTTAATTTAACAGTTTAAAATGTTAAGGTATTTTCGCGTTTCGGCAAAAACAATGGACTATAAAGTATTTTGTTTATTTGTCTATATTTCATGCAAAGTTTCATGTATTATGGAACAATGTATAATAGATTTTAAGATTTTGTAAACAAATAATCGTACAAAGATTAATAATATAAAAAAAAAATCAATTGTTAGAAAACATAAACACATATCAGAACAATATTTATATTGTATAAGAATCTTTTATACTGTTTATAAAGGAAGGAAGGAAATTGTAAAGTACGCAAATTTAAAAATAACGAAACCCCTTAATAGAAAAACACTAATGAGAAAAAAACATTTCTTGGAATTACAAGACAGGAAGTTATTTTCAATAAGAAAATAATTGTCAGAATTAAATGGCGGATAAAAAATATGATCGAAAGCGAAAAATTATTCGAAGGCTTCAAAGGGAACGATGAAATATGCAAGCTGATAAACATTAAAAGCGCGGGAAAATGAAAAAAAAAAAGGAGGGAAAAGAGAGCAAAACAAAAGGGAGCCCGCAGCGTGTACCTACCCGATTCGCGGATCGTGTTTTATCAAAACACAAGACTGACGAAATGGTGGCTCCTCCGCCAGAAATCTTCATTTACAACCAAAGTGAAAATTAACTGCGAGCCCCGGACGCGCAAACACGCCAGTGGAAAAAGTGAATCCGCGCCTAACTCGGCTCCGTGCAAACATTATTCAAAGTCCTTTAAAGTTAACCAATTTATAATAATGGCAGCCCGCAGACGGAGATTCATTCCCCACGGAGAGTTATTAAATTTGAAAATGGAAGGAAAGAACGCCGTTCCACATGAAAAATTTAATTTTAATTACACACTAATATAAATAAATAAAATTGTTGTTATTTGAAATTTCATGACAGAAATTCATTGTAAATAATGAAAATAAAAATTGTAAAAAATATTTTCAAAATTACATTTTTTTTTTATGTACACAATAGGTCGTTTGGACCCAATTACTGTGTACAATTGTTTTTTTTTTAAGCTATTATATTGATTCTCGTGACATGTGATAGGTAGCCAATCTATCGCCATTTTATTGTCACGTGACAATCACACTGTCATCGCCAGGAATCGAACCCAGGACCTTCGGCATGGAAGTCAGAGCTCGTAACCACTCTGCCACGATTTAGTTTTAAATGTTAAAAACGATTTAGTTTTAAATGTTAAAAACACAAATGTTTGTGTCTTCGACCGGTTTCGTCAGCTCTTTCGATGAGGCGATGGCTTCTGGGATGATGAGGTAGCTCTGCCAGAAGATGGTACCGAGCAGCCGAAACCGGTGGAAACAAACATTAGTGGATTTGACCTAATTATAAATTAAAAAAATATTTTTAAAGTTTTTATTATTATTTTCTATATTATGTTATTAATACCTGTATTGTATACTATTTCAAAGATTTGATTCGTTTAACTGTAAAATTAAATGACTAAAGTACTGCTTAGATAAAAAAAACTATTACTTGAGTCCCTGATAATGGGTCCAATTGATTTCCGAAACATAAAGATCATTCGACGTAAACGGAACTAAAAAAGAGGAAGACCGAGGAAAACGTGGCACGATTAAATCAATTAAATATTAAATGTCGGAATGGAGATATCGATGAAGGACCACTTGAGGAGTTGGAGAAATCAACGTGAATCAAAATAAACGTTATCAAAATAAAAATGAAATAAAACTATAACATTTATTGTTATAATAATACAATAACGTGCATCTCATGCTTTAAAATGGACAACTAAGACTGATAGTTTCAAAGTTGTCTAAATTAGTCAATAAATATTAATTGAATTTAGTAAATAACGTGTAGTAACGTAAACGTATGTAGGTACGAGTATATTTAAATAATGGTAAGGTAATTTCAATATCCCCATAATCTTGTTTAAATAATATTACTCTATCTCCAACATAACTCCCTCCTCTTTATTTAGTGTAATATATCATACAATGAAAGGATTTTATTATTATCATTTCGTAAGAATATAATATTACTCTGAAAAATAATGCCAGTCATCCGAAACGTCGCGTCGGTTGAAAGAAGTGTTGTAATTATTTTTTCAATAATAATAAAAAATATATAATAAAAACGATTTTCAGGTCAAAAAAGAAGAGAAAAGATTTTTTGTAATGGTCAAGAAGATATTCATTACACATCTGACTAGTTTGTTTATATCCATAGGGTATAACATCAATCTGAATGTGAAATATAAGTAGTTTTTATTTATTATGAACAACAACAAAAAACAATCACGCCATTTCGCCGCAGGGGTAGGCAGAGAGAATGGACCGCCACACTACTCTATCCTGGCAAACCTCTCTAGCTTCCTCCACATTCATACATCGAGTTATACACGCACGTCGATTCTTCCGGCTTCTGACATGACCAACCTTTAATATTTGATTAATTTGGTCATGCCATGTTTTCCTCGGTCTACCTCGACTCCTTACTCCATTTACATTGTTAACGTATACTTTTTAACCATTATTTCTTCACCCATGCGCTCCATATGTCAGAACCAACGCAACGATCCTTTCATAATTTTTTCATAATACCTTCTTTCACTCTGCATTTCTTCCTAATATCAGCATTTGAGAGTTAATTAAGAAAATTAAGTTTATTAAGAAATTTAAGAAGAAAATATTTTTTTTTCTTTGCACTGCAAATACATTACATTACGAGTTTTCTGTTCCCAGTATATTGTTAAAAAATTAATAAATGTAATAGACATATTGATGTAATGATGAAACTATTACTACTTTTGGATAACATAGTTAAATATATGTATGATTACATAATTAACCGAAAATAAAATAAAATCATAGAACAAAATATTACTTAGTAATAGGTTTAGGACAATCTCTGTTGGTTTAAATCTTTTGAATTTCGCTTCTATCTTAATATGGAAAAGAAACTTTTCTCTAGAAAACTCTGCTTATGTTCCGGCATCCTGAAATATAAACTTTTAAAGTCCTTTATCTAGTTTCAATATTTTTCTTTTTAATAGCGTTAGGCGAGTGACGGTTTATTTAATCTGTTTGCGTACCAAGATATTCATGAAGGAATCTGAGGGACTTAAATCGACCGAGTCTGGGTAATAGAGTTAGATATAACATAATCAAGAAATAATACTTTTATTTGTAGAAAAATGGCAGGGCATATTTATGTTTTCTTTTTTAAATAAATAAAATATAATTTTATATTATTACTATTCTTTGAAACAAATATGGTATTCTCCATTATAAATATGCCATTTCCATAAAATATAATTCGGCATCTAAAAATCTCCTTCGGATAATTTATATCACCAATTTAAATTCAACATCCACATATAAAGTGCGGGTGGCAGAGATGCGGATGCCGAGGATGATAGCAAGAAAGAATCATCTGAGATATGGCGAGGAACACAGCTTTTCGCAAAATCTGGAAGGTGTAAGATATCGAGGGATGGATCAGACAACGCAGAAGATACTGGAATGCGAAGGTGCAAAAGATGGATCCCTCCAGAATCCCACACGTTGTGGCACTACAGATTCCTATTAGCTACCGTCCCCCCGGAAGGCCGCCAAAGAAATGGAGGGATAGCTGGGAGTTAACCACGCAAGAGAAGCCAGCCTGGGTACAGAAACAGAACAATGGTCCAAAAGAAGAAGAAGAGAAGAAGATATACGAGGTCTGTTCAAAAAGTATCGCGAATTTTATATTTTTTCAAAAAGTATTTATTTATTCATGAATATCTATTTTGTCCCCTTCAAAGTAATTCCCCTCGGATATAATACATTTATGCCAACGTTTTTTCCAATCCTCGAAGCACTTAAAAAAATCATTTTTTGTGATCTTGTTCAGCTCCTCCTTCGATGCCGTCTTTATCTCCTCAATCGTGGCGTAGCGTCGTCCTTTCATGGGCCTCTTCAGTTTTGGAAACAGGAAAAAGTCACAGGGGCCAGGTCTGGGGAATACGGTGGCTGCGGCACCATTACTGTGTTGTTTTTGGCCAAATATTCGCGCACAAGCAACGATGTGTGAGCAGGGGCGTTATCATGGTGCAAAAGCCAGTTTTTGTTCTTCCACAAATCCGGGCGTTTCTGGCGGATTGCTTCGCGCAAATTGCGCATAACTTATTGACCGTACTACCCTGTGGCAAGAACTCATGATGCACCACGCCCCTGCAATCGAAGAAAACTGTGAGCAAAACCTTCACGTTCGACCGAACTTGGCGCGCTTTTTTTGGTCTTGGCTCATGCGGCAGCTTCCATTGGGATGATTGAGCTTTGGTTTCCACGTCATAACCATAAACCCATGATTCGTCACCAGTTATGACCCTCTGGAGCACATTTGGGTCGTCACGGACCGAGTCCAACATCTCCTGAGCAATGTTAACGCGATGCTGTTTTTGGTCGAAATTGAGCAATTTTGGCACGAATTTCGCGGCGACCCGACTCATGCCCAAATCATTGGTTAAAATCGAATGGCACGAGCCAATCGATATGTTTAGGTCCTCAGCAACTTCTCTAACGGTGATTCGACGATTGGCTAATACTATTTTCTTCACTTTATCAATGTTTTCGTCTGTTGTTGACGTGCTCGGGCGTCCGGCACGCTCTTCGTCGTTCATATCTTCTCGGCCCTCTGAGAACATTTTGTACCACCGATAAACGTTGCTTTGGTCCAAGGTAGCTTCACCATATGCCACAGTCAACATTCGAAATGCGTCCGCGCACTTTATTTTGTTTTTCACGCAAAATTTGATACAGATTCTTTGATCCATTTTTTGGAATAGGCAAAAATCGAAGACGAGCCAAAACACATCCAAGCAAAACAGCTGTCAAAAATTAACTAAACATTCAAAATGGCCGACCTTGTCAGCATAAGTAAGGGACATGAGTACCAACATAACGCTACAAAAAAATCAAAAATCAAATATACGTAGCCAGCGGAAATTCAAAATTCGCGATACTTTTTGAACAGACCTCGTATACTTATTCTTACTTGAACAATGACGTATTAATCAACATCTAATAAATATGAATACGACTCAATATTAAATAATGAATACGAACGAAAACATCTGTTTTCTTGAAGTTTTATTATAGTTTATGGGAATGACATGGGCATTATCAAATGTGAACACACGCCATGAAAAGAGCCATGCTTGGAATAACCTTGAGGGGCAGTTTTAGAAACGAATGTATTCGACAACAAACCAAGGTGACTGAGGTGGCTCTGAGGATAGGCGGGCTGGCCCTATCTGCCGGAGAACCGACAGCTGTTAGGGAAGACGAGTTCTGGAGTGGAGTCCGCGTAAAGGATTCAGTAGAATAGGACGTCCCCCTGCCCGTTGGACCGACGATCTGAAGAGGATTGCTGGACATAGATGGATGGGAGCGGCAATAGATAGGAGGCGGTGGCGTGTTTTGGGAAAGGCCTACGATCAGCAGTGGATGACAGATGGCTGATGATGAAATGTGAACAGGGGGAAAATTCATTCCCATAAAATATCATACAACTTTTAGAAAACCGACGTTTTTATTCGTATTAATTGTCCACATTATTCCTAATTTTTAGAAAGAATGCGGTTCACAATAATGTTGCTTTTTAATAAATGAAATCTATTTAACAACGGTACTAATTTGACATTATTACTATTCTCTCAAAACGAATGTGGTAAACTCCTTTAAAAATATGTAATTTCCGTAAAATACGAGGTCTGTTCAAAAAGTATCGCGAATTTTGAATTTCCGCTGGCTACGTATATTTGATTTTTGATTTTTTTGTAGCGTTATGTTGGTACTCATGTCCCTTACTTATTCTGACAAGGTCGGCCATTTTGAATGTTTAGTTAATTTTTGACAGCTGTTTTGCTTGGATGTGTTTTGGCTCGTCTTCCATTTTTGCCTATTCCAAAAAATGGATCAAAGAATCTGTATCAAATTTTGTGTGAAAAACAAAATAAAGTGCGTGGACGCATTTCGAATGTTGACTGTGGCATATGGTGAAGCTACCTTGGACCAAAGCAACGTTTATCGGTGGTACAAAATGTTCTCAGAGGGCCGAGAAGATATGAACGACGAAGAGCGTGCCGGACGCCCGAGCACGTCAACAACAGACGAAAACATTTATAAAGTGAAGAAAATAGTATTAGCCAATCGTCGAATCACCGTTAGAGAAGTTGCTGAGGACCTAAACATATCGATTGGCTCGTGCCATTCGATTTTAACCAATGATTTGGGCATGAGTCGGGTCGCCGCGAAATTCGTGCCAAAATTGCTCAATTTCGACCAAAACAGCATCGCGTTAACATTGCTCAGGAGATGTTGGACTCGGTCCGTGACGACCCAAATGTGCTCCAGAGGGTCATAACTGGTGATGAATCATGGGTTTATGGTTATGACGTGGAAACCAAAGCTCCATCATCCCAATGGAAGCTGCCGCATGAGCCAAGACCAAAAAAAGCGCGCCAAGTTCGGTCGAACGTGAAGGTTTTGCTCACAGTTTTCTTCGATTGCAGGGGCGTGGTGCATCATGAGTTCCTGCCACAGGGTAGTACGGTCAATAAGGAATATTACCTGCAAGTTATGCGTAATTTGCGCGAAGCAATCCGCCAGAAACGCCCGGATTTGTGGAAGAACAAAAACTGGCTTTTGCACCATGATAACGCCCCTGCTCACACATCGTTGCTTGTGCGCGAATATATGGCCAAAAACAACACAGTAATGGTGCCGCAGCCACCGTATTCCCCAGACCTGGCCCCCTGTGACTTTTTCCTGTTTCCAAAACTGAAGAGGCCCGTGAAAGGACGACGCTACGCCACGATTGAGGAGATAAAGACGGCATCGAAGGAGGAGCTGAACAAGATCACAAAAAATGATTTTTTTAAGTGCTTCGAGGATTGGAAAAAACGTTGGCATAAATGTATTATATCCGAGGGGAATTACTTTGAAGGGGACAAAATAGATATTCATGAATAAATAAATACTTTTTGAAAAAATATAAAATTCGCGATACTTTTTGAACAGACCTCGTATAATTAATAAAACTTCTCAAAAAGCAGACGTTTTCAGTTGTAATAATTTTTAATTTTGAGTTTTACATATTTGTTCAAGAAACCTTAGATAATCCTTTAAAAGGTTTGCTTCGTTTTGTGTGGAAAAACAAACATATGCGAGTGGAAAGCAAAGTGCGAATATATAAGACATGTGTCAGACCCATAATGACTTATGGTATAGAATCGAGGGCTGACACAAATAGAACCAAAGCACTATTATGAATCGCCGAAATGAAGACAATCCGCGCTATTCTGGGCAAAACACTGAGGTACAGAATCAGAAACATAGTAATACGTGAGAACTGCGATACCGAAGATATTGTCAGATGGGACAGGAAAAGAAGACGCTTCTGGCGCGATCACGTAGAACGAATGAGCGACGATAGACTCCCCCAAGCAGCTGCAAACAACGTGCTAAAGGGAACTCGCCAACCCGGAAGACCTGCGAAGATATGGCGAGACAGTTGGGAGTTCTGTGTCCCAGGAGACCCCGACGCCATAAAAACAGATCCACAGATCTATTAAAAGAGGAAGAAGAAGAAAAAGCCTCGTTTCTCCAGCCCTGCTCAGTACCTCGGTGTTTTGTATGTGATTTGACTAATGTATCACCATCACACTTCTGTAGTATCTCATTTCAAAAGCAGCTAGATGTCTGCACTTTGTTTGGGCAATGGTCCATGTTTACTATTATTGTTAAAATCAGTTTAATTTTATAGAATAAATCTTTTTCTTTAATAAAAAACATGCAAACAATAATTATAAGAAAAGGAATTTTTTAATGTACACCATTCAATATAATATTTTTTCACTGTTAAAAGATTAGGTCCTTAAGACGTATGTGTGCTAGAACGATTTACGATAGATTTTCAAATGCTGATATAAGAAAGGAATGTAGAGCCGATTAAAAGTATTATGAACAAAATTATGAAAGAATGCTGCGTTAGTTCGGACATATGGACCGCATGGACGGGAAAGAATGGTTAAGAAAGTATACGCTAACGATATAAATGGAGTAAGGAGTCGAGGTAGACCGAGGAAAACATGGCATGACCAAATTAATCAAATTTAAAAGGTTGCTCATGTTAGAAGTCGGAAGAAACCACATGCGTGTTTGACTCGTTGTATGAATGTGGAGGAAGCTAGAGAGGTGTGTGTCAGGATAGAGTAGTGTGGCGGTCCATTATCTCTCCCTACCCCTATGGGGAAACGGTGTGATGGTTTGTTTGTTTTAAAAGCTTAAAACGCTGCGTTTTTATTCATAAGAATTTCGAATTGAAATCTGATGAATTCGAATGAGTCTTAATGCAATAAATCATAAATTAAAGGGAACATCAGATCTACGAGTATATACTAATTAAATAAAACGACGTTTTTTAACTACGAATACTTCCATTTTTGTCATTAATTCGACAGCGAGCCTGGCGAAACCGGTCGCTGTCGAAATAAAGACAAAAATGGAAGTAGTTAAAAAAAACATTGTTTTATTTGATTATTATTTAAAATGAACTTCCATCAAGAAATTTCAGTAAAATCGTTTGATTATTAGATCTATACATACAATATAAGTAAAACACCCAAAAAATTATAAATTCGTCACGGTTGTTTTTTTTTATATATATTTATAAAGCCATGACGAATATACGAATCATACCGAAACCGGTTATTGTATTTTTTCTTTGTTTTAAACAAAAAATACAATAAAACAAAGTTAAGCCGCCATTATTGCTTTTTATTCAGATCCATTGATTATCGCAGTTGGTGATTCATATTGATAGCATTTTCATCACACGTAATTAATTAATAGGATAAATTACTCATTCATATTAATAATTGCTGTCCGCTTATATTATATAAATATATATAGGGCAAGTGTCTAGTTTGGAACTAAGATTGATTGAGTCCGAATACTTTGAAGGAACACGTTTCTGACAAACATTTACAAATTGGAATTTAATTCGAACTAAACATCAGAATCAATATAAGTTAGCCGCTTCTTTGAAACGAATATCACATCAGATACAAAAATATAAATTAAAACTTTAAGTTCTATAAAAAAAACTTTAATTTTGATATTTTATATCACGAAAATATATTTTTCTTCGCCTTTTAGACCCTTGGTATGTTCCTGTCATCGGGCTGGCCTCTCTTGGGAAGAAAGAAAACGGAATACCAAGGAGATAGAAAGGAAATATAATGTTTCGAAATCAGTAAATTTCTATTTAAAAGATCTATGAAGGTGGTAAGAAAGATGTTGTTTTAATCACGTGCATTTTCTTCTTTGGCAACACTGGAATGCGTATGTGCAGAGGATGGATCCCACCAGAATCCCAAATGAGGTGGTGCATCAGATTCCCGTTGGTAACCGTTCCCTCGGAAGACTGCCAAAGAGATGGAGGGGTAGCTGGGAGCCGACTTCCCAAAAGAGGCTAGCCTGAACTATAGCAACAGACCAAAGGTCTAAAAGGAGAAAGATAATAAAAATAATCATTCTCTTTAACCCACACTGTGCGGCTTACTTTATTTGCAGTAAAAAAAGGTCTTGAGCTGCGGCTAACTACGTTTGCAGCCCAGACAGATAGCCACAAGACAATTACGAGCTGTAAACGTAGTAGGATCGATGTAGATCGAAACGTCGACGTGCGTGCATGGTACGATCGACTAGGATGTAGATCGAAACCAATTTTTTTGGACTGCAAATATAGCCAGCCGCACATTAGGGTTCAGAAGGCATGTTATTTGAAGAAAGAATATACATAATATGGCCGTAATAATTATTTGCCATATAAAGAAAGATTTGAGAAAGAAACAATTTGACATTTCGAGAAAGAAGCCGATCGAAGAATTCAGTTCGGTTGGGCGGCCTTTGGAAAATTACGTTATGTTTTCACCTCTAAAATACCACAATGCCTCAAGACTAAAATCTTCAACCAGTGCGTCTCACCAGTCATGACGCACGGAGCCGAGACGTGGACTGGTTCAAAGTCGCTCAACGCGCCATGGAAAGAGCCATGCTTGGAACAACCTTGAGAGACAGATTTAGAAACGAATTTATTCGACAACAAACCAGGATGACCGAGGTGGCTCTGAGGATGAATAGGCTAAAGTGGCGATGGGCTGGCCATCGGAGAACCGACGGTCGATGGGCGAGAGGGGTTCTGGAGTTGAGACCGCGTACAGGATTCCGCAGAGTTGGACGTCCCCCTGCCCGCTGGACCGATGATCTGAAGAGGATCGCTGGACATAGATGGATGGGAGCGGTAATAGATAGGGGGCGGTAGCGTGCTTGAGGAGAGGCCTACGTTGAGCAGTGGATGACAGACGGCTGATGATTATATAAATAAGATTAAAATATTATTTCGAATAAAACAGTTGCCACACGTGTTTTATTAACCTTATAATCCGTGTATCTTCCGAGTGCGTATAAAACTAAACTAACCATCACGCCATTTCCCCAGAAAGGTAGGCAGAGAGGATGGATCGCCACAATGGCCTATCCTGGCATACCTCTCGGGCTTCCTCTACATTCATACATCGTACCATGCACGCACGTCGATTATTCCAACTTCGAATGTGGCCGCCTTTTAGTAATTGATTAATTTGGTCATGCCATGTTTTCCTCGGTCGTCCTCGGCTTTTTTTTCCCACTCACGCTGCTTGTGTACAACTTTTTAACCATTCTAATCACATCCATTCGTTCCATTTGTCCAAACCATCTCAGGGATCCTTTTTTTAATTTTATTCATGATGCAGTCATCTGCCTTACATTTCTTTCTTATTTCATCGTTCGGTATTCTATCATACAACGTTTCCCGCACATTCTTCTTAGTGATCTCATTTCTACGGGGTTTATCCTGCTTTCATCCTTCTTTTGCCAGCTCCAAACTTCACTTCCAAACATGAGGGTTGGCACTAGGACTCCATTGTGTACTGCCATCTTTGCTTCTGTGGATATATTTCTATTTGCAGTAATGACTCTGAGTGCGTATATTTATGTTATATAATAGTTACATACTCGGGTAGCTTACGCAGTCTCAGATACAGCATGTTTTACAACTAAGTTGACCAGATTAATGTAAACGTATTAATAAAGTCGCATTTCAGAGACAGACAAAACGACAAAGACCCGGGATCAAATGGAATAATGTTTTTATTCCGCTGGGCGTGGATAATATGATGAGACGGTCAAACAGAAGCGATGATTTGCCAGCGCGGGTCCCGAGGGCGGGCGGTGGCAGCGGGCAGGCTGGCCATGGGCGGCAAACTGATGTCTTTAACCGTTTTAGTGCTAAGCAATTTTTGCAAAAATGGGTCAATTGCTATACATATATTGATTAAACTAACTAACTAACCATCACGCCGTCTCCCCGAAGAAAGGACTGCCACAACTTTCTTTCCTGACATATTTCTCTCGCTTCCTCAACATTCATACATCGTGTCATGCACGCGCGTCGATTTCTCTGACTCCTCACATGGCCGACATTCAATATTTGATTTATTTGATCGTGCCACGTTTTCCTTGGTCTTCCTCTATTTCTGGTACCATTTACATCATTAACATATAATTTTTTTATCATTCTTTCTTCATTCATTCTTTCCATATGTCCAAACCATCTTAATGATCCTTTTAATTTAAGTTAATATTTCATAATGCCTGAACAAGGGGAAACATGTCATTCGTATAAAATATAATTTATTGATCATTTACCAAGTAGGTACATGGTTTTAATACCTCCCAACTGGGTTAACCCGTTCTAGGGAGGCATTCCTAGCACTCTATATAATTTCAATAATTTACAAATTTAGGGAACAATTAAGGGGAGCAACACATACCGAATTTAAACTATTTACTTATTTTTAAAAATTATACTACATTCAAGCCGCCCTTTTTTTAATGTCTCTGTAGTTACATGTTTTTTTGTAATTGTGCATTGTCATTTTTTGTGGGTCGTTTATAGTTTTGTTTATTATGTTATCTTCTTCTTCGATGGCCCTACAGCCCATATCGAGCCTTAGCCTGCAGTATTCTTCGCCTCCAACTCCTCCTGTCCTTCGCTTCGACCCTCCAATCTGACACTCTTAACAATCTTGCTCCATCTCTCCCAACTTCATCCTCCCATCGCAGCCTTGGTCGTCCAATTGGTCTTCTACCACCTGGGTGCCACTCCAGCAATCTTTTTGGGGTTCGCGATGACGGCATCCTCTTGATTTGAACGCTGGTAGTAGAGAGAAGAATGTTTTGTTACTAATTGTGATTCTTCTTTCGATTTCCTTGTGATCTTCGTTTTCTTTTGTTATTATGTTATATAGTTTATAATTAAACTTCTAGAAAAGAAAGTTTTCATTCGTATAATTCAACAACAGAACTCCTAATTCGCTGGTTGCGCGGGATGTTGCAGCATCCAACACCGAAATAAGCACAAACGATTTCAGGAGATACACATTAAGAAAAAGTTTGTTAACTCCTTCCGCGTGACACGGAGTCTGGCCGGGTGCCACCAGGAAGTAATTACTAGAAACAATGCCGACGTGTGTCTGGGCTGGGGCACATTACACACGAATAATGGACTACCGAACACTTGTTACAGAATGTCAATTTTACGAGACCCCTGCCTTTTGTAATCAAACGGATAACACAGAAGAGCGGTGGGAAAACAAAATTATCCGAATCTAAAATTGCCCCATCTGTGATTTATTGACTGGAATCAAGAGTCTAGAAATCATAAATTATACGCTAGACTTAATAAGATTAAATAGTTTTAAGTAATGAGAATCTTCTCAAAATCATTACACGGATAAAATATCAAGAGCAAAATTATGATGCAATACTTCATTTCGAAACTCAAAAAAATAGATACAGCTATTTATTGTTTCTTGAACAATGATGTAAAAACTCTATATTAAATAATTAATACGAATACGAAACGTCTGTTTTCTAAAAGTTTTGCGATGATTTATGATTCGATATATTTCGACTCTCTAAGGCTTAAAATGTGTTGATAATGACTTAGAAAGCTTAACTAACACATGATAATCCCTTAGAAAGGCGAAACATGTCATTCCTATAAATTAAAAAAAAAAAACTTAGAAAACAGACGTTTTCATTCGTATTAATAATTTAATATAAAGTTTTACACCGTTGCTCAAGAAAAAATAATTCTATTAGAATATTATTTTCAAAATAAGTAGTATATATTCTTTTAGGGCGATTTTATAAAAATCCAGAAGAAAGTAATGGAATATTTGTAATGCCTTAATAATAAACCTTGCTGGTGTAAGATCGAATGAATTTATAATATAAGAAAACAAAATCAATAAATTAAATAAAACCCTAGCAAGGTAAAACATGCATTTAAAAAAAAAAATCTATAATCTCCCCCCCCCCTTCTTTATTAAATATGTTATATAAGCATGAATTAAAACATCAAAATTTCTACACTGACGGAGGGAGTCTGTGTTTCGAAACATGTTTATAAAAAATGTTGTGAAAATAAAATGTTTTTAAAAAGTTATTCTAATCTTAAATACTAACTTCTTATTTTTAGATCAAAGGTTTGCATATTAAAAAAAAAACTAAACTAACCAACATTTCCCGGGGTAGGTAGAGAGGATGCACCGCCATTCTGCTCTGTCCTGACATGCACGCACTTCGAATGTTGATGCTGCCTTTAAGTATTTGATTAATTTGTTCATGCCATGCTATCATTAGTCTTATATTGCGTCTTTTTCTACTCACATTTGAGCAATTCTTCTCTCATTCATTCATTCCATATTTTAAAACAACCTCGGGGAATGTTTTTTTTTAATTTTACCGATGATTCAATCACCTGCCTTACATTTCTTCCTTAGTGATCACATTTTTACTGTATTTATCCTACTTTTATCCCTCTTTTACCAGTAACAAACTTCACATTCATACATTAGGGTTGAAATTTAAACTCTTGAATATTTTATGAATTTCTCGCATGCAATTGAGATACGAAGATTTCAAAGAGAGAAAGAGAAATAAATCAAACGTGCACAAGAAGCTTATAGGATAGTTACGTATTTCCCTCAGGCTGTTGACTGCGTGCAATAGTTCATGAACAGGCAGAAGCGAGAGCACATATCAATTTCCGATGCTACCATATTGAGGAAATGATACCTGCAGAATTCTCATTTCTCGGATCGTTGTCGAGCGCTCGATATTATTCGAGACGGGATCGCGAAATGCCATTTTATTGCTTGAAACAGACTCGGGTTTCAAGTGCACCGTAATGAGAGCTATACTCGATGCTAGCGAAAGGCGTGTTTCAAACAAAAAGGATTATTTTCATTTCCACGAATGAAGCCAGATCAAATCTCAAGTATGCTCGTACAAGATTTTCTGCTTTGCGTAGAATTAATTTAAAACGTTCTCAGTGGATTATTCCACCCATTTATTTATTTTCATTTATCTGAAGCTTTTAAAAAATAAAAGTTAAATAGAAATAATACAAAAATACCACAATATAATAAAAATTCATTTATAATATGTAGGTATATATATTTATAACTGTTAATGCAAAAACGTTGTTTTATATCACAATTGTATTTATTTTACGACAGCGGTTTCATCAACAATATATCGTTGACATCATCAGGTGTTACAAAAATATATCGAATGTCAAATTTTTTCATAATTTTTCGAATTTTTGTGTATTTGTTCCTACAAAGATTCGATAGTTAGGTAGGTAGTTAGTTTGTATATTTAGTTTAATTTCACTTAACTTAATTGTTCCGACCGGTTAACGGCAGCTCGCTGCTATCTTCTGGTAAGTATCCATATCCACCACAATGATTTAAACTAACTAACTAGCCATCACGCCATCTCCCGAAGAGGTAGAGAAAAACAATTGACCGTCACACTGTTAATGTTACATGCCTTCTTGTTCCTTAACATTCATACATCGTGTCACGCACGCACGTCGATTTATTCGACTCCTAACGTGGTCGGCGTTGATTTTTTTTTTATGGTGCCACGTTTTACTCGATCGTCCTCTTTTTCTAGTTCCGTCTACATCGTTTTTTACATATACTTTCTTTACCATTCTTTCTTTTCATGTATCCAAACCATCATAATGAAATATTTTGTTCAAAACATTTTCATTCGCACTGCATTCACTTTTTATATTTTCATACACATATTTTCCATACAATCGTCTATGAGATATCATTTCTAACTTATTAATTCTACTTTCATCCTTCTTTTGCCAGCTCCATGCATTACTTTCATACACATGGGTCAGTACTGTGCACGGACATTTTACCTTTTTTTTGTATAGGCTTTTGTTTTCGATGCGTATGGAATGTGTAAACCACAGAGCTATCTATGATTAATTAAATTATTTTAAAAAAAATTGTATATAGAGAAAAATAACAGTTTTTATTTTGATAAAATTATTATTTAAATTTAAAAAAATAATTACAAACTGTAAAATGACTGTTAAAAATTATTAACATGAAGTAAGTAAATCAAATATTAAAGGTTGGTCATGTCAGAAGTCGGAAGAATCGATGTGCGTGTATGACTCGATGTATAAATGTGGAGGAAGCTAGAGAGGTATGTCAGGATAGAGTAGTGTGGCAGACCATTCTCTCCCCATTCTCGACCCCTAAGGGGAAACGGCGTGACGGTTTGTTGTTGTTGTTCTTAAAAAAAACATAATAATCAATAGTTAAAGATATTTTTAAATAAAAAACGTAAGAATGAGTCACATGAGTGAATTAGTGTTTTTTTATGAATTAAAACACTGCTCGGTCCACTTTTAGTTTTATTTTTCTTGACAGCTACAAAGGTGTTTGCCGAAGGTATATCGTTCTCATAAATATAAAGTTACTATTATTAGATTCTCAAGAATTTCTCAAGCAATCTCTCAAGTCTGCCTCGATAGGCTTTTGTTTGCGATGACAACTATGAATACAAGAAGAAGAAAGATTAATAAATACTGCAAATCCTTATGTCATGGACCTCCTCGTTGTGATGATGTTGTTTATGTCGATGACGGTTTAGCCTCTCCCGGGATAGTTAGAGGTAGAATCATATACGAGTAGTATTGGCACTGATAAAGACTTTGGTAGTTTTTTCCTCATCTCTGAGAAGATCTGACGATTCTCAGATAAGAGATGGATACATAAAGACTACAGATGAGAAGGCACGCTGCCCTTAAATAAGGGTGTGGTAAACAAAATGCTCACAGCCGATAAGCAGTCATCTTAAAAGAATTTAAATATTAGAAGAAATGGCCTGGTTCAATGTTGAACATGTGTGATAAGCTCCAGCCACGATTTGGGGTACCCAAGATGTAATTTTTACTTGCCGTAATTTGTTATTTGCACGATTGTTTAGCTTAGTTAGTTTTAAGGAATTCTATGTATAATTTTTCACAATCTACAATAAGTATATTTACTGGTTATAATAATATCTAAAATAATTCATGTCATAAATGGTGTTTAAAATAACCGATGTCATAAATGATAAAAATAAAGACGACGCTGTGCTACTTGCAGACAACGAGCATGAACTGCAAGCCCTGGTGTCTATTATGTATGAGGTATGCAAGCGATACGATTTGATGATGAATGTGAATAAGTCCAAGGTAATGATTTTCGAAAAAGAAGTGTATTTAGTGTAAACGGTGAAAATCTGGAACAAGTGGATGAATTTGTTTATTTAGGAAGTATGTTTCAAAGGATGGGAGGGTGGAGAAGGATATTGAAAGAAGGGTTGGGGCAGGCAACAGAATAAATGGTGCACTTAAAGTTGTCATCGCAAACAAAAGCCTATCCAAAAAAGCTAAGATGGCAGTGCACAATGGTGTTCTTGTGCCGACCCTTATGTACGGAATGAAGCATGGAACTGGCAAAAAAAGGATGAAAGTAGAATAAATGCAGTAGAAATGAGATCTCTAAGACGAATGTGTGGCAAATCTGTATATGATAGAGTGACAAATGGAAGTATAAGAAGTGAATGTGGTGCGAATGAAAGTGTTATAAACAAAATAAGGAAAGGGTCATTAAGATGATTTGGACACATGGAAAGAATGAGTGAAGACAGAATGGTAAAGAAGGTATACGTTAACGGCGTGAACGGAGCTAGAAATAGAGGAAGGCCGAGGAAAACGTGGCACGATCAAATCAATCAAATATTGAATGTCGGTCACGTGAGGAGTCGGAAAAATCGACGTGCGTGCATGACACGATGTATGAATGTAGAGGAAGCGATAGAAGTATGTCAGGACAGAACAGTGTGGCGTTCCATTCTTTCTGCCTACCCATCCGGGGAGACGGCGTGGTGGTAACTTAGTTAGTTAGTTAGATGTCATAAATAGTGTTTAAAAGAACTCATGTCATAAATAGTGTCAGGTAAATGACTCATGTCATTAGTAGTGGGGTATCAGTAATGGATGTCCTCTCACAATACTCCCATATTATTAAATCGTATAAATAAATAAATAAAAAAGATGACCATGATGACGAGATTTACCAAAGTACATTACACTTATACCTGTATACCTCATGTTTAAACTAGCCTTGAGCAGGATAGAAATAAGTTTATTTTAAAATTTTCCCGCTTCTATATAATATTTCCAGTTAGTCACTTGGGAAGTTTCACATCTAGATTAGAATTAAAAAGTTTCACTCAGGGCGAAGGGCTTAATGCGGGGCGGGCGAGTGAATGGATAAGTTTTCACGGACTACTTTGTCGTTGTCACAGAACAAAACAGGAGCAGGGACAGAACATACCTTCCGAAGAATGCGAGTTGCGAGATACTTCGAGAAAATACTTGAAGAGTTCATGAAAAGGATATTATGTAAAGTGCTTACTACGCGACAATAGCGCTACCCAAGGGCACATTACCAACTAGATGCCATGTACAGGTGGATAAAATATAAATCATTGTAAAGTATAACATATAGAAAATAAAATTATTTCAAGTTTTAATTTAAAACACTGTTCTAACAACAGTCGCGTCGTTTTCTGGAATGGGTAGGCAGGGAAAATGACCCGCAACACTACTCGATTCTGACACACGTCTCTAATTTCCTCCACATTCATACAGTGAGTGATACGCGCACGTCGATTCTTCCGACTTCTAACATGGTCGATGTCAATAAAAATGCTTATAACAAAAAATAAATAAATAATCTTTTTTTTTTTAATGAAAACAATTGTTTACAATCTGGCAAAATAAAATCGGGTGGTGGTCTAGGGGATAGAACGCTTGACTCTTGATCAAGGGGACATGGGTTCGAGCCTGGACACGACCAGATTACTTCTTAGCTATTTTCTGCTCACATTGAAGATTGTAAAACAAATTCTAATATCAATTATTATAGCAGCATTCTGTTTCTGGCTAACGAAGAAGATATGAACAAATTAATTGTTCTCCAAAATAAATCACTAAGAATAATCCTACGAAGAAGCAGATACACCAAGATAAGAGTGATGCTGAAAGAACTGAAAATGGTGCCGTTTAAAAAAATAATTATCTTTGATGTGTTGTTTCTTGTGCATAGGATTGTTAATGGACACACCTCCCTAGAATTCATGAGGAAGATTAAGAGTAACCAGCATGAACATTCTTATGAGACAAGAAATAAAGACAAATTGAGGCTTCCATTCAGACATACAAAGAAATCACAAAACTCACTAATGTATAATACAAAGCACTGAAGATGTACGAGGATGTTCCGCAGGAGATGAGAAGTGAGAAGAAAATGTGTAGATTTAGAATAGAATTAAGTAAATATGTAACCACACTGTAAAATGAAGATTGTGTTTTTTGTAATGTAACTGTTCTTATTAGGACATATGTTTATACATATGTACTATTTTAAGTTAATAAAATAAATAAATAAATTTAAATCTTTGGTATTAGTCTTAAAAAAAAAAACGTTTTTTTGTTACAACAAAAAAATTATAAAAACGCTTAGGTAATATAATATTAAATTCACCCAAATATTATTGTAAATTAACTAATGATGGTTGAGGTATAAATTTTGTAAAATTTCAATGTTCTTTTATAATAGTAAACACGATTGTTTAGTGGTTTTACTTGGATTAAAATTATATAAATTATATAAATAGTGACATGAGTCTAAGAATCTAATTTCAAATCAAGTGTTTGAGAATGCCCTCGCAAGGCGAAACAAATTTGTAACTATTTATATAATTAATATAAATTAAATCCAAGTAAAATCACTAAACAATCGTGTTTACTATTAAAATTAGTAAATTAACTAACTAACAAACTAACTCACCATCACGGCCGAATGGGTAGGCAGAAATAATGAACTGCCACACTTATTTCCTAACATACTACTCTCATATCCTCAACATTCATACATAGTGTCATGCACGCACGTCGATTTCTCCATTTTTTTCATTTACCAATATTTCTTCATTCTTTCCATATGTGAAAACCATCTTAATGGTCCTCTCATTATTTTGTTCATAACACTTTCATTCACTTTTATTACGTATAATGAAAAAGAAATTAGAAATAAAGGATATGGGACACCATGTGCGTACTACCTGCGTTGCGAATCTCTGACATTATGTAATAAAATGTTTCAATATTAACAAACGTAAAATATTTCATAATAAATATTACGTTCGTTAATGTGTTATACGCCGAACGATGAAACGTAAAACATCTTAGACACGGAGATAATAAATTTCACTCGTGGAATTCACTCATTCTCTCATATATATCTTGCGAAATAGAAGTTAGATTATATTAGACTATTAAATAATTAAAAATATAAGTAAAATAAAATAATACATAACAAGAAATGTACGTAAAGAAAAATCCGTTTAAGATGGCTTTGGAATGTCACATGTTCCAAGCATTAGCAAGGTTAAAATAGCATGAAAATTTGAATATATGCACTTTCATAAACAATGAAGAAATTAAATAGTCCATTGTTTTGGCCGAAACACTATTAACATTTTAAACTATTAATGAATACACTTTGTTTTTGTATTACAATTATATTTTGTTTTATGTAACAGCTGTCGCGTAAAATAAAATACAATTGTGATACAAACAACAAAGTTTATTCATTAACAGTTTGAAATTAAGAAATTGTTGAAATCTTTAAAATTATTTTTTCTCGACATGCATCGAAATTTTACTCCATCATCGGGAAAACGATATTTCTTTTGAAAATTTGTCATTATGTAATTCCACAATGTTAACCTGTAATGCTAAGAAGATACTAAAATGTCAAGATAGCAAGAGGGCAAGATACCAAGAGGCCAAGATATCCAGAGGCCAAGTTACCAAGAGGCCAAGATACCAAGAGGCCAAAATACCAAGAGGTCAAGATATAGGAAATACAGAGACGTCAAGGAGCCAGTATACTAAGCAGCCAAGATATCAAGTGGCAAGGTATCAAGATACCGTGTTGCCAGAAAATAAAAAATTAAGAAATACGTATTTTTTAATCCGATTTAAACGATATAAATTTGATATATGTTTACAAATTAATTTGTTTTTAAGGAAGATGCCTCTATGTGTGGTGCTAATATAATGTTAACACCCGGCCAAATTCTCTGGTCTTTAAATCGCAATGTCTAGAGAATAGAAGATACGCGATCCTAGCGCTTGATATTTTCGTCAAACACAAAATTTTTCATATTCCATTGTTTTGGCCGAAACAATATGATACATTAACATTTTAAACTGTAAATGAATAAACTTGTGTTTTTTGCATCACAATTGTATTTTATTCTTCATCAATGGATTCTGTGATTTAATATATACTCAAGATTTGTTTACCATAGACAAGATGAAGAAGAAGAATCTGTTTTCGATTCATATAATAAATTATTCTATTTAATACTGCTCCGGGATATTAAGTATGAGATGAAAATGAATAAGACATTTAAAAATGTTCCCTATTTATTATCTCACTTATGTATTAGAATTAATGGGAACAAGAATAGATGAAAACAGTTTTTTACACCCACACGTTAAATATATCTCAATTCTTTCCGTACCGTATGATTCTATTGTTCTATGTAGCGTGATTCTATAAATACACATAAAAGAAACAGTGTGCTCTCATTTGGCCAAGATACGCGTTATTTTATTATAATGAGATGTTTAATTAATTTATTTTAATTTCTTTGAATAAAAACAGCATTCAGCAATTACAATTCTAAACATTAAAAACAGTGTCATGATATACTTATTATTATTACATTATTGCTTAAAATAATTTTATGATTATAATAATAGATCTCTTCGCTTTGACATCAATTTTAAGTTTTATCCTTCGGGTGAGAATTTTTAGGATGGAATAACTTCAACACAATTATTATTTTATAGAAGAAAACTTTATTGATGTGTTATACGAAAATACCCGTTACAAGTTAGAGTTTGAAAATGAATCTAGACGTGTTACTGGTGAGGTATAGCAATTAAATCTGGTCTTCCTTAAATTTATATTGTGCAATAACAATAGTTTTTTGTTTGACAATATGTTAGAAAATACTAAGGTAGGAAGAGCTTGGTTGCGCTTTTGGGATAATTGATTATACAAAACAGGGGTTGTGTAACATTATGAACAAAGGGTTCAGTGATTCACTGCGAGAAAAAATGTGGGAATACGAAGTACTTTGGTTACGCTTTCGAGTATTTGATTTTACAAAACAGGACACATAAACTATTAATTTATTGCATTTCTTTGCTCTGTATGCACGGATGCACCTAGTTGGGCCCACAAAACGACGAAGATAAGTTATAACTACATTTGAGTAAGAATGCGTTTTATTTACGTAACACTTGAACAAAGGGTTCAGTGTTTCAAAATATTGGGAAATTGGAATAGGTATATAACAATATTATTACTTATTAGTACCACCCCAAATTTGCATTATATATTGTAATTTCTGCCACCCATAAATTATTTTAAATTATCTTATAAAGAAACACTGTTTGGCTATTTGGTTTTGTTTGAGAATACCATCGTAATGCGAAACAAATTTTTCACTATTGCTTATATAGAAAAAAATCATACTATCATTATACATTCATCAGATAATTGAGTTTTCCTGAATTAAAACCGCAACCATCAATAAAAAAATTGATAATTGCTTAGCTGAAATATTTAATATTTTTTTAAATAAAACAAGAAGAAGACACATCAGGGTACCGAAATAGAGGTAAGCATTATGAGGATGAAGTGGCAATGGGCTGGACATGTGTGCCGACGGGGTGACGGAAGATGGAACCGGAAGGTTACTGAATGGAGGCCAACGTTGAGTCGGAGAAGTGTCCAGAGATGGCTCACAAGCGAGAGATCATGAGAGATGGCGTGGGGGAGGAGAGGCTTACGTCCGGCAGTGGATGGAGACAGGCTGACGAAGAAGTAAAAAAAAAGGTGATATCGACGTGCGTGCGTGACACGATGTATGACGATATGTTCAGGAAGCGAGAGAAGCATGTCAGGAAAGAACAGTGTGGCGGTCCATGCTTTCTGCCCATCCCATCGTGGAGACGGCTATTCAGTAAGTGTTTTTAGCAACAAAAAAAATCAAATAACATTACTCACTTTATACTGGGGTATATAACATTACTCACTTTACTTCAATATAGAAAAACATCTCTCCTATCGAGACCTATGGTATATAATCACTAGATTGTCAACTTTAGGCTTAAAAACGGACACAGTGTAATTTTATATATAATAATATTTTCACAAAACTTTTTAAAATTATTTTATATACAAAAAAAAAAAAAGCGAACACACAGGTTTCAGGTGAATTAACTGTATAGAGTGAAAACTTTAAGCACACAATAATAGCTATTTATGTTGTGTTACGTGTGAATATTTAATAAACATTGAAGGTATTCAGAAATAGATGTATGTCTGAAATTTTAAATAAACAAAAAAAAAACATGTTAAAGTTAAGGGCACATTCTGTTTACCTAAAAATAACGCTTTGTTGTTGAAACAATAGTCAGGACATAATGTTTGCGTTTAAAAATAATGCTTCACGTCATAAGCCGCACAAGATGTGACTTTTATGGCCGTTAAAACAAAATTAACAATGTCCTAACTACACCACTCTCGCAATTAATGCAGTGTTAATGATGGCCACAAAGTTTCTGGAATTTTAGAAATAATAAAGATTTATATGATGTGAGAATTTGCAAGAGTGGTTAATAAAGTTGAAATATCGTGGAATACGAGTAGGCAAAACAAAATTGAAATGATTTGAACTTGTTAAACTACAATATATTTTTTAAATCAACTTGGGTTGGTGCTGGGAATAAAATAAATGGCGCACTCAAAGTCATTACTGCAAATAGAAATATATCCACAGAAGCAAATATGACAGTACACAAAGGAGTTCTAGTGCCAACCCTCATGTACGGAAGTGAAGCTTGGAGCTGGCAAGAGAAGGATGAAAGCAGGATGAATGCCGTAGAAATGAGATCACTAAGAAGAATGAGTCAACTGTGGTGCATATTGTTCATATATTGGTAATGCGGTAAACTGGTAATGCGATAAAAAAATTTTGGTATAAGTTTAACATAAGATTTCATTCGATACTTTATCATACACAGATTTTCACACGATCGTCTAAGAGATATAATACTGAAATAAAATCTAATATGGTATGTCTGTTATGCGAGAAGTCGGAGAAATCAACCTGATTGCATGACACGATGTATAAATGTTGAGAAAGCGAGAAAAGTATGTCAAGAAAGAATAGTGTGGGGGTGAATTCTTTCAGCTTGCCCCTTCGGGGAGACGGCGTGATGGTTAGTTAGATAGTTACATATACAACTACATTACAATATACATGTTGTGGTTAGAACATCTGGAGTCATAATAATCATCCTTCTATTACTCTTGAGTAATAAAAATATAAATAAAAAGCTCACTCAATATAAAGATTAACTAATATGGTCGCACATATTAGAATATTAACTTGCTTTTGAATGTATACAAATACTTGTAGACAAATATTGGATTTTACCCATTGCAAGTTAAAAGCATAAAAATTGGAGATTGGATCTCCAGGGGTTGTCTAGCAATGTATGATAGTTGCGAAGCCTTTCACATTGTATTAATAAATATTTTCTGCTTAATGCTTACATATATTCTAAATAGATGGTGCTAGTGTAGATTGACTTAAAAAATGTGAAGTGTGTCTCAATATAGTAGCATACGAGTATATACATCTTTCAAAAAATTGTCAGACGTGGTGGTCGTAAAAAGGGCCGAATGGGGAATGTTGTTAACATAAAGCGATCGCTTAACCTAACCAATGACAGGTCATAAGCCCTGTAAACGCCTCGGCCACCATATTCTGTTTCCGAAAAAAAACAATTTACATCTTCGTCTATTGAGATACAATTAATCCTTAAAAACTTGTTGCGCGTCCGTTTATATTACCTGCTACAATACGGATTTTGTTGAATTTTCGGAAAGGGTAATAAAATTTCAGGCATTTGTACAAATTTTCACATCCACACGATTACGATGAAAAATAAAAAGAGTTGTTGACGCGCAGGTTTCCATTTCGTTATTCATTTCAAAAAGCGGGGTTAAATGTGTACGTTGGGTGTGGGGGGGATTTATGGGTCGGCAATCAGCGAACACGTCTCGGTTAAAACAGCATCCCCGAGACGAGGCGAAATTGAAAGAATTACTTGTAACGTTACATTACAATTTCAAAATATATTAAAACATTTTAGATACGACGGAAGAGTTTTTAAAAATAGATTTTACTTATTTTTATTTTTAAAATACAATACGATCATATCAGTAGCAAAGACCAAGATTATGGTATTCTCTCGAGCTCAGGTGGGATGTAGCGTGTCTGTGGGGGAGATTTCAGTGAAACAGGTGGAAAAATTTAGATATCTGGGTGTGGACTTGTGTGGTAAAACGGATCTACCGTGTGAAGTGATGGGGCAAATAAACAAGGCTGCGGTCATTTCTGGATGATTAAAGAATTCAATATGGAAAAACCCTCATATGAATATCAGCAGCAAAGTGAGAATCTATAAGAATTGTGTGCGACCTATCATGACTCGACAACACAATCACAAAAAACGCGCTCAGAGTGTCAGAAATGAAGACGCTCAGATATATATCTGGCAAGACACTGCAATAGAGAATAAGGAATACACGGATAAGAGAGATATGCGAGGTCGAGAATGTCGTTAGTAGGGAAGGCAAGGGGGAGATACTGGTATGCACACGTGAGGAGAATGGATCCATCCAGACTCCCCTTCATTGTGTTACATGGCCAGCCCCATGGTAAACGACCCCCGGGCAGATCACCAAAAAGATGGATCGACAGCTGGGAGTCGACTTCGCAGGAGGCCAATTCCTCTTAAGGAACAGGCCACTAGGTCTACACTAAGAATAATAATAAGAAGAAGATTTTACTGTGACTAATTTATTACGATAAGGGTAAAGTGGTGGTTAATACGAATAAACACATTTCTATAATATTTTATGGGAATGGAATATCTCGCCTTTCTTAGGCATTATTAAATATGATAATGCCTTTGCAGGACGAAACATGGCAATCTAAGAAATTTTAATTAAACTTCTAGAAATAGATACTTTCATTTATATAATCGGTTCCTCTTAAACTGGTTAAATTAATACGAATGAAAACATCTGTTTTCTAAAAAGATTTTTTTATAAGTACGTTAAGGAATTACATGTTTGCCTATCTAAGGCATTATTAGACAGGCGAAACGTGTAATTTTCATTAACTATTGTAAGACTTTTAGAAAACAGACGTTTTCCTTTGTACACATTATTTAGTATGGAATTTTACATCATTGTTCAAAAAACAATAAATTAAACTGGTTTTTTTATCTCGACAAAACTGAACGTATCATTCTTTCATCAACAAAATAACAATTAATAAGTTTTATGACGTGCTAAGGTATAATACCTTCAAAACATGTCGAGATAAATAAACTCAAAAACGATTATGCCGAACACTTAACACTAGTTTTGTGAAAAGTACGAAAAATTGTTATGAAAATTAAAAGTTTTCTTCAAAAGGTATTTTAATTGTGAAATAACTTAGTTAAATGTGAATCTGCAAGAAATTTCTTTAATTATTATATATGATAGTTTTTGAAATTACTTCTTTAACTTACGTTCGTTTGCGGTTTGACATTTTCAAATAAATTAAAACGTTTATATAATTTGTTTTGACATCAATGTAATTTGTTTTTTAAACTACGAATAGGTTACGTACAGACCGAAGCTTAGTCAACAAAACACATTTCTTGTAATATTCCTCTATTAAGATTTTCTTTGATATTTTCAAATTAGAAATTCTTCAGCTATACGCTATTCTACTATCTGAAAAAAAAAACATATCAACTATTTATGACACCGATTCTTGTTTTAAAAAATAACTTTTAAATAAATCTATAAAAAGCAGTCGCACAAAACAAAATAAATTTGTTTATTGTTTCTTGAGCAATGATGTAAAAATTTTTCCATGTTCGCCATACTTTGTATTTTAAATGTTTTATTTGTCTTTTTAATTTTTTATATACTTTGTATATACAACACTAACTTTAAACATAATTAAATATCAGACATGTTTTGGACAACATGTCCTTCTTCAGTGATACATATTATAAAGATACATATTTAAAATATGTATATAATATACAAATATTTTAAATTTGTATCTTTATAATATGAGAAATATGGGCGAAATACAGAAAAATCTTTATAATATGGGCGAGTGGAGAGGGATATTGAAAGAAGGGTTGGGGCAGGCAACAAAGGGAATGGTGCACTTAAAGTTGTCATCGCAAACAAAAACCTATTCAAAAAAGCTAGAATGGCAGTGCACAATGGTGTTCTCCTACCGACCCTTATGTATGGAAGCGAAGCATGGAACTGGCAAAATAAGGATGAACGTATAATAAATGCAGTAGAAATGATATCTCTTAGACGAATGTGTGATTACTGTGTGTATGATAGTGTCGAATGAAAATATAAGAAGTGAATGGGATGCGAATGATGGTGTTATGAACAAAATAATAAAAGGATCATTAAGTTGGTTTGGACATATGGAAAGAATGAATGAAGAATGGTAAAAAAATTATATGTTAACGATGTACAGTAAATGGAACCAGAAATAGAGGAATACCGAGGAAAACGTGGCACGATCAAATAAATCAAATATTGAATGTCGGCCATGTGAGGAGTCAGAGAAATCGACGCCCGTGCATGACACGGTGTATGAATGTTGAGGAAGCGAGAGAAATATATCAGGAAAAAAAGTATGGCAGTCCATTCTTTCTGCCTACCCCTTCGGGGAGAAGGCGTGATAGTTAGTTAGTTAGTTTTTTATAATATGTATCACTGAAGAAGGACCGGTTGTCCGAAACATGTCTGAGATGTATTATAATTAAATTATTTTTTAAAGTTAGCGTTGTGTATACAAAGCATATAAAAAAGAAAAAGACAAATAAATTATGTAAAACTCCATATTAACTAATTCATACGAATAAAAACATTTTTTAAAGAAGTTTCATTTTATGTTATGTGAATGACATGTTTTGCATGTCTAATGCATTATCAAATGTCCGTTGATAATGCCTTAGATAAGCGAAACACGCCATTCACATAAAATATAATAAAACTTTTAGAAAAGAAAACAAGACATTTTCATTCGTATTAATATAAAATCACTTTGATTACATCGTTTTACCTACGGACTGCGATTGTTGTTTTGTGAGAATTACACTTAAAGAATAAAACTAGAGCACACCGAAGTCATGTATTTAAAATTTATTTTGAAGTTCTTGTGCTTAAGAGGTTCCAAATGGTAATGCATTAATTAGTATTGAAGACGTAAATATTGTATGAATGTTACTAAATTGGCAAAGAAACCCTCAAGATCCTATAATAGTGTTGGGTAAGTGTTGGAACCTTTTAGCAGTTTAAATAATGTAAGCCGTTTATACATTTTTATACATAGAAAAACGTAGTTATAATAATAAAAACATCCGAACGCATTAGTGTGTTCAAAATGAGAATTAAGTGAATTAACCGGGTGGTGGTCTAGGGGATAGAACGCTTGGCTCCTGATCCAGGGGGCATGAGTTCAAGCCTGGACACGACCAGATTCCTTCTTCATAACAATGAACTATTTTCTGCTCACATTGAAGATTGTAAAATGAATTCTAATATTTTTGATATATATTCTTGCTGTTAGTCTCATTAAAAAAAAAAGTAATACGTGTTGAGACCGTTTCTCTGTTGATTGAATGTGTGCTTACAAAAAAACAGTCATTAGCATTTTATACTAAAGCTTAAGGGTAACGTAATTAATAAACTCAAATATAAATAAAGTATAAAATATAAAATAACATGTTTCGCCTTGCTAAGTTATTATCAAATGTTCTTTGTTAAAGAAACCTGTCAGTCCTGTAAAATATAACAAATCTTAGAAGGTTTGTTATATTTTATATGTGTTCCGGGAAAACATAATCTATAAGTTTCACTTCTTATTGTTTCTTGAACGTTTGCTGTGAATCTCCATATTAAATAATCAATACGAATGAAAATAAGTTTTATTATATTTTATGGGAATGACATGCTTTGCCCATCTAAGGCATCTAATCTGACATTTAAAAATGCCATAGAAGGGCGAAACATGTCATTCCTATAAAATATAATATAACTCCTAGAAAACTGATGATTTCATTCGTATTAATTATTATTTATAAGCGCAAAACTTCGTATAAACAATTATGCATAAACAAAATATTTCTTTTAGAAACGGGTACTACATAATTTGTCGGTAAACAAGATTTGTCTGTAATACACATTTGTTAGTAATACAAATTTGTTGATAATGCAAATTTGTCGGAAAACAAATTTGTCGGTAATACAAATTTGTCGGTAATACAAATATGTCGGTAATACAAATTCGTCGATAGAACAAACGTGTCGATAATACAAATTTGTCGGTACAACTTTAGGTTAGAGTCTGACTCAAGAAAAGGGGGAAACAAAATATGACATAAATCTCGCTAGTCACAGAGATCATAAAATTCGCACTGTGTCCGCGGTCCGTTGAATCAATCTCAAAGATCTCCGCCAGACTTCCTCGACACGGCGCGCACGGGGACTTTTCGAGCCCATTAATACAAATAACATAAATAAGTCCAGCGGTCCTGCTATTGTGTCGGCGTATGGGAGGAACAATAAAAGCGGACGAGAGCGACTCGTATCGGACGGGAGAGATCTATTTTGGATGCCCAGCGCTCGGCTAGAACCGTGCTGGGCGCAGGAATCCCGAGCCCTGACATGTCCGCTGATGCGGGACGTCATTAAAAAAACAATTAAAAACAAAAAAAACGCGACACTATTTCGTAGGCATCTTTGATGCAAAACCAATAAGCGAAACACGGAATTTCAGAGCTGGTTTTAATTGAATTTAGATTTTTTGTTAATTTAAAAGCTTTTATCGAATTCCTTTTAATAATTCGAAAAATACAATGTTACATGTCTTAGAAACTGGATAATTAAATAACCAATTACCAATTATTACTATTATTATTACAATTATTATTACTATTATTATTATATAAATAATAATTATTAATAATTGAGTTGGTGATACTTTCTCTGCACTTTCAAGTCTGGGTCTCCGGAATCGGAATCTATCACGACCTCTCGTCAAATAGTCATGTATTTCATAACTGTACGCTATATTTGTAGTTTTGACCAGCAGTGGACGACATCGGCTGGCAGAAAGCAAGCATATAAAGAGGTATATCTCAATTCCCAGATCGTTTAGAAGACGAATAGCTTTTAATATTATACAAAAGAACTTCGAAGCGCTTCTGTGTAGCAATTTGGGGCATAAAATAAAATATCTCCCTTTGCTTTTCTATAGCTGTGAATAACGTTTAAGTTAAGTTCTCTCGGTGTTCCTGGATAGTAAAAATCGCTGTATATTTGCATACGAATAAAAAAAGTTTAAATAATATATAAAGAAAATAACACGTTACGTTAGAATTAGTCAATGTAGCGTTGCGCACCGCCATTCGCGAGTCATTCGCGAGGACACATACGAGTAGTACCTACATCTGGGGTGTGCTTTTGGAACACCGCATTCATTTAAACTCATTATTAATCAACACATATGTACAGTTCTCTACAGTATGTGATACCGTTTTCGTAATTATTTTTTTTACTAATTAATATGGTACATAACATGGGCGAATGGTACCCGAATTCGGGACATTTTGATACCATTATCGAAGTTTAACGCGGTCGTGTTTCGCAAATCTTACTATTCGAATAGCGAGAAACAACCTTGCACCAAATATAATAAATATTCCCACAGACAGTTTTAAAGCACTCACCAATTCCTTTGTCGTATCACGACTGCAAAGGAGTCTATGCCAACATTTCAAACCGACAAATTGGTAAACTTCAATCTGCATTCAATGCGGCAGGCAAGACGGATAAGGGTGTGACGAAGAGTTGTCATACAACGGACGAGCACCATTAGCTGAAATGTCCAGGAAAAATACAATACAATCTCTATTGGACGGTTTTCAAGGCGTTGCATGGAATGGCCCCAGCTTATATATCGAAACTCTGCATCACCGAGAATTTGAATAAGATGCAGACTACATTGCGATTAGCAAAGTCTGGGCCGAAACGTTGTCCTCGCACGAATTTTGGCGACCAAGCCTTCGCGGTAGCCGACCAATCAGCCGGGAAAAATTTTCTTGCAGAGAACACTGATAACTTGTCAGAGCTAAGATGGAGACTAAAAATGCACCATTTCAAATTATCCTATCCTGATGTAAATTTTGATCGACTGCGTCAGGCGCAGCCCTCATACTAAATATGTTTAAATACTCCATTGTTTTGGCCGAAACACTATAATACCTAAACATTTAAAGCTGTTAATGAATAAACTATGTTTTTGTATCACAATTGTATTTTATTTTACGCGACAGCTGTTTCATCAACCTATGTTGACATCATCAGGTGTTACAATAATAAATCAAATGTCAAATTTTCGTAATTTTTCGAATCTTTATGTGTATTTGTTCCTATGTCAATTTGAATAATTTTTTTGATATAATTTTGAAGTTCTTGCTGAAATTGAGCTAGGTACCTAAATATTTTAATAAAAATAACGCTTAGTTACTATTAAAAAATATAATATTAAAATAATAATAATAATAAAACAGTAATTAGAAGGAACAATTACACATAGTATAGAGTCAAATACGATGAAATATAATAAATTAAAAACGATAAACAATAACAGGAAGTACATAGATTATATTAATAGGAAAGGTGACAAAAGTTGATGGTAGTAGAATTATTTTTAGCTAGATTGTATAGGGGACAAGTTTTTAATGTACTATATACTTATGGGGAATAAGAAGGAATTTGTTTATTTATAAAATTTAGTTTACATTTTTTGGCCTTTAAAATTATAAAATTTTCTAATTTCTCTAATTTTTGAGGATTGTTTGCTATTTGTAAAAAAATTGTTTTTTTGGTCTCGAAATGATGGTCAAAATTCACACAGTGATTAGCCATTTCCTAAAAGATGTTCTGTTTTTGTATGAATTTGTGTTCTTTTTCAAACAAAATTTCATACAAAAACAGGAACATCTTTTAGGAAATGGATAATCATTGTGTGAATTTTGACCATCATTTCGAGACCAAAAACACATAATTTTTACATATAGCAAACAATCCTAAAAAATTAGAGAAATTAGAAAATTTTATGCCTTTTGGTGGCGATGAGGTTCGCAACCCATCACACCGCGTCTCTCGCTATGGCGAAAAGAGAACGATGGAGTGCCGCATCGAATAAAGTGTGGCAGTCCATTCTTTCTGCCTACCCTTTCGGGGAGACAGCGTGATGGTTAGTTAGTTAGTTAGTTAGTTATAATTTTAAAGGCCAAAAAATGTAAACTAGATGGTTTTAATAACCAAATTCATTATTCATCATAAATTTGTTATGTTTCATCGTATTTGACTATACTATGTGTAATTGTTCCTTCTAATTACTGTTTTATTATTATTATTATTATTATTTTATTGTTATATTTTCCACCTTTAATATTTTCGTCTATAAATAGTAACTAACCGTTCTTATAATTAAAATATTTAGGTACCTAACTCAATTTAAGCAAGAACTTCAAAATTATATCATAGAAATTATTCAAATTGGCATAGGAACAAATACACATAAAGATTCGAAAAATCACAAAAATTTGACATTTGATATATTATTCTAACACCTCATGACATCATGACATCAACATAAGTTGATGAAACAGCTGTCTCGTAAAATAAAATACAATTCTGATACAAAAAACAAAGTTTATTCATTAACAGTTTAAATATGTTTATTTTTATTTAACTAGTTCTTTTAACCGCGCTCTTGAGATGATTAATCGATAAAAATGGCGCTTCATAAATCATCCCAATTATTATTATATTATATCAAGGGTATTATAATAAAGATCATGGGTGCAAGCTAAAGGATGAATGGGATATAATTTAAATTGAATACGGAAAAGTCAGAAACAGACTAAAATGTTATCGCTGTAATCTCTGCAGTCTGATCCCGATTAGTCAGCAGTTAATTAACGCATGAGCGGAAATTCTCTTTCCGCTGAAATGCCGTTGGGTAATTGGTTTAGCGTAAACAAATACAATACAACTTCGATCCGCTATTGATCACAGGACCAGTGATCAAACGAATCCCAACATTATAAAGAGGGAATGGATTTGGTAGCTCCTGTTTACAGATCCATATATACCCTACACGTGATATGACGTACATTACATACAGTTTAGGTTCTTACATTAAGATTTCCGAAGATAAAATGATTGTTACGAACTCTTAACTTGAGTCAGAACTGGTTGGAAGCGTTCTAGACGTAGATATACCGCAGAATGCTCCGTATACCGTGGACCGATAGGGTCAATAATGCAGACGTACTACAGAGAGCCAGAGCGAATAGAGAGCTGTTGTCGAGTGTGAAAATTAGAAAGGTCTCATATTTGGGTCATGTGCTAAGGTGAGAAAAATACCAACTCCTTCGACTGATATTAATGGGTAAAGTGGAGGGACGTCGGGGAGTTGATAGAAGGCAGCTGTCCTGGCTGCAGAACATCATAGAGTGGACAGGATAACAAGAGTTCAGAACCTGTTCCAAGTGGCGCAAGATAGAGATGTCTTTGCTGCCTACGTTGGGGAGACCTGACACGGCACCGAAAGAAGACTGTTAGGAAACTTCGTTTTTCTTCGTGGTCGTGATCTATGGAGTTGCCCGTGCCTAAAACTCTGGCCCTGTTCTTTGAAGCACGCACCACAGAGCAGAGGTCTCCTCCAGTCATCTTCTTAATCTAGTCACACCAACGCGCAAGAGATCTGCCTCAAATTATTTTGCCTGAAACACTTTCTGTGACAATACTTTTTTCCAGGTTACATAGCTATCAACGTATTGAACGCTAAGGCATTAACACCGTGGAATTCCATAGTAATATACTTAGGAAATTGAAAAACTTTGTTTAATCCACTATTTTATACAAAATGTTAAAAAACACGACATTTTTCGGAGGACACCTCCATCTTCAGGTGAAAAAATATAATAAAAACTAAACAAAGAAAGACTAATAAAAAACGCATTTAAAATTCGAACAATAATTAAAATTTAAAACTTATTCTGTGCTATTTGTTATAAGTAGGTACTAACAATTATTTTTTAACAGTAAGAACTAATAAATAATTTTAAATAATAATAATACATAAAGATAATATTAAAATATATATAAAAATTAAAAAAAAAATTGTAATTTAAAAAAAACATAAATTTGTAAAATACATAATTTATATAGAAATAATTAATTGATTAATTTGCATTTGATTGGGAATGGGAGCTTAGGAGATTAAATGTAGACAAAATATTTAAGGACAAAGGAGTTAAATGCGTTTTTTATTAGTCTTTCTTTGTTTAGTTTTTATTATATTTTTACACCTGAAGATGGAGGTATCCCCCGAAACATGTCGTGTTTTAAATATTTTTTATTAAACAGTGGATATAACAAAGTTTTTCAATTTCCTAAGTATATTACATAGCTATCTCCTGGCAATGTGACCAACGAAACTCAAAACTTGCCGACTGCATATTACAGATAGTCTTGTTAGCAAACTACACACGATTAATTAGGATTATTAAATTAGTTCATTTAAACCAGGAACATTCTACAATATATGTTTGTGTACTTAAAAAATTAAGGATAATACAGTTTCTTATCACAAACACAACTTAATGTTTAAATATTAAAACTCCGTTTATTCCACTTATGTACAGCCGAATCCTAAGAATTTCCTGCGGAGACCACATTACAAATGCCAGGGTTCTCGGCAGGACCGAAGAAACCAGGCACCTGTCAACACTAGATCAGAAAAGCGTGCAGAATAGGTGAGTCAGAAGCTGATATATGAAAAATTCATGCAGCGTAATAATAATGCTATAACAATGACAAAACGTATTACATAAAAAATAACTGAAGCCGTCTCCCCGAAGGGGTAGGCAGAAAGAATGGGCTGCCACACTTTTCTTTCCTGGCATATTTCTCTCGATTCCTCAACATTCATGCGTCGTGTCATACACGCGCATCGATTTCTCTGACTCCTCACGTGTCCGACATTTAATGATTGATTTATTTGATCGTGCCACGTTTTCCTCGGTCTTCCTCTATTTCTAGTTCCATTTACATCGTTAACATAAATATTTTTTAACCATTCTTTTTTCATTCATTCTTTCCATGTGTCCAATCCATCATAATGATCCTTTAATTATTTTGTTCATAACACCATCATTCGCACCGCATTTACTTCTCATATTTTCATTCGACACTTTGTCATATGTACACAGAGTATCCACACATTCGTCTATGAGGTATAATTATATATAAAAATATTCATAAAATATACATTTAAAAAACTGGAAAACGGAGATTCTAATCAATAATGAATACTCAATATATAGAGTTTTAGGTACATCGTTGTTTAAGAAGCTACAAATGAATTAGGTTATTTGCCGCAAAGATGGGATTTATTCGTTAGCATCACAATCGATTTACTTCGAAACCATTTAAAAGACTTCAATGCTCTATACGTAGGGGGTGGTACTTTACCCATAATTGAATCTGGAACATCTCGAATAAGCTAAGATTATTAGACCAGCAAACTTATTTTCTCCAGCAGATTTTACATTCGGAGATAATTTGAAAATTGTCATCGGCATGTTTAGTATTTTCAGCGATGACACGACTTCACTTCTCAGACGGCTTATTATAAAAAAAATGTTCAAATTTATTTTTGAAAAATAAATTATTTTTATTGTAACTCAAAAAATATTCACGCATCAAGTAGTTGGCATCACCTATTGTCTCGGGAATGTCTTTGTTACCCGCCCCATTGGAACGCTGGCGGGCCACTCTAAGAGAAGCTGAGTATTTTGGATTGATTGAGATGGCGCGCTCTCGACTGTTATAAAACATATACGTCACATTGAAAATTCAACTTGCTAACTAACTAACTAACAACGTACAAGTCAGTATTTTAGAACGTCGATATAATTGATGTGCATACATGACTCGATGTACAATCGTGAAAAAAAACAAAAGTATAGTTCCTTGTTTAATCAGGATGAAAAAATTCGTTAAATAACTACCTGTAATGCTATTGTACCGGAAAGTAGCCAAAAAGGATAAACCTGCACACTGTTTTATTGTGATATACATCTCGAGCTTTATGTTTTTATCTTGACGCGAATACTCATCGATTTTTTCGAAAATCTATTTTATAAGCAAAAATTGTTTTTTCCACCATTGTTTCTTTTTGAGAAAAATTAACTCAAAAGTTAAAAAAAAAACTCGTCAATGTATAATTACACGATGTCAACGCCTTAAGTTAAAAATAATATTATAAATTTAATAATGTCATGTTTTCTACTAACATTGACTTAATATTTCAATAATACTGCATGTGAATAACTTTTTAATAATTCTTTATTCATCATTCAATCTAAATGTCCAAAACATCTTAGTGATCCTCTCTTAATTTTACTGAGGACGCGTTCACATGAATTACATTTCCTTTTTATATGTACGTATTCTATTGTATAGTATTAAATGTAAATCGTTTTTCCGCACCATCTATGGTAAACAAATATAACTATGAATTATTTTCAGAAGGTTATAAGGGTCACCTACCGGGTCCAATAGTGAATCTAAAACATCCAGGGACTCACCCAAACACACACAAAAAATTTCGCAAAATCGGTTCACCCCTTTAGAAGTTCAATTACTTACGCCCGTACAGAAGAATTATACTCGTATATGTAAAGATTGTCACATTTGCTTCAGTCGATAAGTGTCTTTCTACTGGCAGATATGATTTTACTCTATAAAGAAAATTTTAAAGATTAAATCTTGAAATCCATTTGTTTTTAACGTATATCTGTGTTCATCTGCAGGCAAATTCGCGGTAATCGGAGATCAAAGGGAAATTCTTTAAGATATTTTTATCAACATTACTTTGTTTATGAGTTGACAAACGAACTATGACCGGAGAACGAATGTGTTCGGCGATTGTGATTGACGTTTCCTGAGAGCTTCCTCGGACGCTGCGCTGATTCGATTTCCAAGATACGATTATCAAAGTGAAACGCCGCAAACACAAATTATGTAAGCTATTCAAAGAATTCCCCTATTAACAAGACTCTAGGATGACAAATGGAATATCGGTATTTCGGTACACGTCGAACCGGTTTTTTTAAACCTGTTTTCAGAGCAACTGAAAATTGTGACGCATAATTGGATGCCTGCTGAAATTGTTTAACTATTATAGCGACGATAATTCTATTTTGAATTAAACGACAGTTGTTTTCACTTGAGTAAAAACGATTTGTACATGAAAGAGAATCAAATGCAAATATAAGTGTAATTAATAAAATATTGAAAGGGTCATTTAGATGTTTCGGACACGTGGAAAGATTGAACGATGAAAGAACGGAAAACAAAAATATGCTAACGATACATACGGAACAAGAAATAGAGAAAGCTTGTCGCGCTTATTCAATATTAACATCGGGTCATGCACGCACCTAGAGTCGCAGAAAACTAGGTGCGTGCATGACACGATGTATGAACGTAGAATAAGCGAGATAAGTATATGAGGATAGAACAATGTGGCGGAGCATTCCATTTAACTACCCCTTCGGGGAGACGGCGTGATGTTTAGTTGGTTAGTTTGTTAAACATATTTCGAAGGTTTTGCACCTTCATCATCGGAAGAACGATATAAAATAAACATAGATAATTACAAAACATGTAATTTTCATATAGTTTAATAAAACTTCTAGATAACAGACGTATTTATCAACTTTCATTCAAATTACAAATTTTGTAAGTGGTTCCAGTTTTTTTTTACTTTTTTAAGTTGTCAATAACGTATTTAACACATTTGTTTGAACGAATTTCTGCGTTTAATACATTTTTAAATAAAACATATAGAAATAACATCAAGACGAGAATGGGCTAAATATCAATCACGTTACCAGATGTTTGTGTGTATATAATTAAAACGTGAAAATAAACATACTGAAAAAATATAAACATTGAGGTTATGTAAAATAGCGGGTTAACAAGATAGGTATATATAAATTACGTATTTTATGGTGGCGTTAAACCGACAACCGACGTACGTGGCAGACGGATAATTTTATTAGCTTTATTCACAATGAATAATTTATTAATTTCTAGAAAACGGATCAAGGGTGGCAAGTCCCAAGAAGAATTTAAATGGGATAATAATCATTAATAGCTTTATTTTAACTATTAACATAAGTTACTAAGGGGTTCAAAAGGGTAGTAGGGCTACGATGGGGTATGCATTGCTGGAAAGTATGCCTCTACAAAATGTCGTACAGCGCCATGTTGCATTTACAACAGCAACACTACTATCAAGTCCAACTCTCTAGGGTCCATGAGAGGTATTTTAAAGACCCCGCGAACCCCGGGCAATGTGGCACATATAACTTAGTGCCATAGCAGATAGAGATAGGACGAATGGCGAGTTTCCAACGCCATAAAACTGGATACACCCAGCTAAGGGAAGGTAACCCCGATAGAAAATCCTCCAGAGAAGGCAAAGGGATACCACTCTGGATATTTTTCCCCAGGTCATCACTATGAAGGGTGATAGTCAACGTTAGGGAGACCTGACAGGACACAGATAGAATAAGATATAAGTCACTTAAAATACTTAGGCAAAGAATGTCGAAAAGTTACGTTTGGTCTGATCTGTTGTATGATCCAAAATTCTGGTCTCTGAAGGTGCATAATATGAACCGGTTAGAGGCATTCGAAAAGTGGCTACACAGAAGAATACTTCGTATACCGTGACAGATTTGATCAGCAATTCAGAAGTCTTGAGGAGAGCTCATTGCAACAAAGAATTATTGAAATGTATTAAGGTTAATGGGCCAAATTGAGGGATGATGTGGTCCTGGTCGAAGGCAAACGTCTTGTTACGCAACATCTAAGATTGAACTGGAATAGGACCTGATATGGCACATGAAGAAGAAGAAGAAGAAAATACTTTTGTAAATAAATCGCTTTTCATGAATATGAACAGGCGACACGAGCCTACCATAGGGGCGGTTGCGGGTTAAGAGGCAAATGGTAGAGCGATAAGATAGTCTAGGGGGAGAAATATAAATAAAGAAATTGAAAAACAATGTTTTTTTAATAAATATGAAACCTCCCTTAACCGCATCATTATTTTTTATTACATATTTAACTTACTTTTATTTTTTAATAAACATTTCTTCACAACATTTCAATACCTTTTGAATTCACATTTTGTTATTCTTAATCAATATAAAATAACAATTAGATAATGCATCAGTATTTAAAATTTTGGGAATTTTTTCGAGAGAGAGGGTGTTGAAATTATTTTTCATGTAAGGGAGCGGTGGTTCAGAAAAGATAAGGAAAATAATAAAAAGAGGGTCAAATTAATCAGATAACGTGTCATCTAGTTTGAATCATGTCGGAAAATTAAGAACAGAATTTGATAATGACAGAAATTATATCAAAAGAAAAAATATTTTGAGCTGTTTTTAAAACGATTGAAATACGATTTTTTATGATTCGACAAACTTTTTTTTCATAATTTACAAAATGGCGGAATTCGAGGAATATTGTGCATTTTATTTATCAACACCAAAAAATACATTCCTAGTTTCCATTAATAAACATTATAACATGTTAATATGTGTGGTCTGTTCTGTTATATGGGTGTGAGACATGGACATTAAAAGTAAATACAATGAACCAGTTAGAGGCATTTGAAATGTGGCTTCACCGAAGAGTGACGAACACAGAAGTCCTGAATCGTGCAGGAGTAAATAGAGAGCTGCTGACATTGATTCAAAGTCCGCAAGATTTCATATCTGTGTCACGTCCTACAAAGAGAAAAATATCGCCTGCAGCATCTAGTTTTGAAGAGAAAAATAGGCAGGGAGAAGGAAGATCTATTATAAAGGAACATAGAAGTTCCCGCCACATACCCGAGGCTGTTATAGGGCGTAGCGGCGCCCTTTTATCAGCCTCGCTCGTACACTCCCTGGGCCTGTCCCCGGTCCATCCGGGACTTACATTTAAATACGGCAACAACAAGGGGGTACCAGACCACATTTAATCTACTCAATCTCACTTCTATGCTCCGCTGTAATTTATTGAATAAATAAAAAAGCATAATATATAATACATGAACATTTTAGGAACAAGAAGGAAGATCTCTTGGCTGCGCAATGTGAGGGAATGGACGGGAATCGGAACTGTGGAGGAGCTATCCCGGACAGCGCAGGAGTTTACCAGAGTGATCGCCAAAGTCGGGGGGACCTGACAGGGCACTTTAAGAAGAATAATAATATAACAATTAATGATAAAGTACACACATAAATATTTCTTGATAAAAATAATTAAAAGTAAAAATATTATAACTAACTAACTAACCATTACGCCATTTCCCCAGAGGGGTAGGCAGAGAGGATGGATCGCCACAATGCCCTGTCCTGGCATACCTCTCGGGCTTCCTCTACATTTAAACATCGGACCATGCACGCACGTCGATTATTCCGACTTCGAATGTGGCCGCGTTCATACATTCTTATTTCTCGAAAACCATCACTTTAAATTTAGACACATTCATCATCAAGTCAATATTTTTTGCATGTCTTATACATCCTTGACACTAAGACTTGCAAATGTTCTCTACTGTCAGCGATTAACACAACATCGTCTGCATATAACAAACAGCTGACTGACAAACAATTCATCTTAGCACCAGCGTCTATTTGCCTTCAAGTTCTTTCATACATTTGTCCAAGTATAGATTGAACAACCATTAACAACAATTGATTAAAAATATTATACGCAAAAATATATGCGTGTAGGACTGGTTAAAAACTACAATTGTCAATTTCATATACGTATTTGGTTTGTTATATACGAGTAAAAGTAACCAAAACAAACACATCACAACGTAGCATAGTGAATATTCATTCACCGACAAAAGATAGAGCTAAAGTAATATTAGAGGCGGGTTAGATAAGCAATAAAACTTGTATCGGAATAGCGACGCCTGAGAAGAAAATAACTTCAAATAAGTACCAACGTGTGTCGAACTATAAAAAACATAGAAATCTCAAGGGAGATCACATAATACGGAACTTTGAAACGTACTAACGTATTGTATACATAAATTCTCCACAAGTACTACACGCCTGGTCCTCCGCAGCAGCTGGGAGGCGTATCTCCAAGGCGGAGCACTAATCCAGGGGAGGTTCGATAATATTGCGATAGCTTTATCACTGAAAAGTGACGAGCTTTAAACGATACAATATTGATTTATTGATTATTAATAAAATACGCGATTAAAATATATTCTATGAATGCAAATATAAGAAGTGCTGTGTCAAATCAAATCAAATCAGTTTATTTTCTCAAAAGACATTACAAACATTTTTTATAGTTTAAGGCATCTATTGAGAACAGGTAAAACATAATAAATATATAATACCAGGAACGTATGAGAGATGGTTCGACATAATAAATACAAGATACTCTCCAAAGTCAAGAATATTTGTCTTCCGAACGTACTTTCACGTATATGAAAGACATCGATCTCCGAAGCGATCATGTTCAGCAGTTTGATTGCTCTCCCCACCGGCATCACCAGAGGCAGGTTGGTTCTGCATGCTATTAAAACAGTCTGTGCTGACGCTGTCGAAGATAACCATCCAGAACATAAAGATGGATAGCCTCTAAGATGACGGAATTCGAAATGGGTAAGTTGTGCACCCATCCCTTCTTATCTGTAAACTATTGGTCCCCAGCAATTCTTATATATTCGCCTTCACTTTGTGTTGTGGATTCATATTTGAAATAATATAAATTCACTTAGTATTACCGAAGGGTTGGGGCAGGTAACCAAGCCAATGGTGCACTTAAAGTTATCATCGCAAACAAAAATCTATCCAAAAAAGCTAAAATGACAGTGCACAATGGTGTTCTTCTACCGACCCTTATGTATGAAAGCGAAGCATAGAACTGGCAAAAGAAGGATGAAAGTAGAAAAAAAGCAGTAGAAATGAGATCTCTTAGAAGAATGTGTGAATACTCTGTGTATGATAGAGTGTCGAATGAAAATATAAGAAGTGAATGCGGTGCGAATGATGGTGTTATAAACACAATAATGAAAGGATCATTAAGATGGTTTGGACACATGGAAAGAATGAATGAAGAAAGAATGGTAAAAATATTATATGTTAACGATGTAAATGGAACTAGAAATAGAGAAAGACCGAGAAAAACGTGGCATGATCAAATTAATCAACGACGCGCGTGCATGACACGATGTATGATTGTTGAGGAAACGAGAGAAATATGTCAGAAAAGAAAAGTGTTGCAGTCCATTCTTTCTGCCTACCCCTCCGAGGAGACGGCGTGATGGTTAGTAAGTTAGTTAGTTAGTATACAACACTTTATTTCACTTATCACAGATATGTTTCAATTATAACTTAACCTTTTTCAATGTACACAATTTTTCTATATTGAAAACTCTACGTTATAACCGAAACATGTCTGTGATAAGTGGAATAAAGAGTTGTTATATTTAGTGCAGTTATATTTATTCAAATGCGAAATTGATATGAACAAAATAATGAAAGGGTCATAAAGATGGTTCAGACACATGGAAAAAATTAATGAAAAATATTGGAAAAGAAAATATACATGCTAAGAATGTATACGGAAAAATACATAGAGGAGGACCGAGGAAAACGTAGCACGATCAAATCAATCGCATATTAAATGTTTGCCACGTGAAGAATCAGAGAAATCGACGTGCGTGCATGACACACGAATTGTAAATGAGAAAGATATGTCAAATTCTACCCACATATGTTATGAAGTGACAAAGGTTGCCTTTGTGAAAAAACAACATTATGATCAGTTCGAAATATAAACTACCGAGTTTAAAACACTGCAAGAGAGGATAAGGCAAGGAATACACGGATAAGGGAGATATGCGAGGTCGAGGATGTCCTTAGGTGAGGAAGGCAAAGGAGAAGATACTGGTATGTACACGTGAGGAGAATGGATCCATCCAGACTCCCCTTCATGCGTTGTTTGCGTTGCACGGCCAGCCCCAAGGATGACGACCCCCGGGCAGATCACCAAAGAGATTGATCGACAGCTGGAAGTCGACTTCGCAGGAGGATAATTCCTCTAAAGAAAAAGGCAACTAGGCCTACACTAAGAATAAGAAGAAGAAAAAGAGTTTAAAACGTAAACTGTAAACTTATTTTCCTTTTAAAATATTTTTATTTATTTTGTAAATATATCCATTGTAATGGCTACTTACATCACTCTAAAGTTTATATGTGGAACAGTTTTAAGCTCGGTAGACTTCCAAGGAAAATACTGTACTCTCAGCTGATCCAAGCGAAACATTCACACAAGGTTGGAGGAAAAAAATTAAGAAATAAAAATCGATAGTGAATGGTGGGAAAAGACTGGTTGGAGAATAACAATACACAAAGGCACGCAAGATTCGAAGCACAATGCAGAGACGACGCCTCAAAGAGAAGTAGGAGACAAAAGGGGAGACCGTCGGGAAACGGTGGCGAATCCACAGCCAACGTCATTCCCTGTTCTAGATGTCTTAAGAGTGTGTGGGTCTAGAATTATAATGTTTAGCCACCTAAGGACCCACAACCGTTAAGAATTGTCTTTCTCGGATACGAAGGACAGGCGATTATGATGATATCCAAAATACCTGTATTAAAATCGACCCTAAGCTCATTAAACATACCTATGTTAAATGCTGCCTCCTATAGTATCCAAGCTCCATGAGTAATCCATTGTCGCTGTATTGATATTCAGGCCATATTTCATGGTTAACGGCGGCGGGGCACATACAAAAATAATAAAAAGGAAAATACCAAGGGAACTTTCCCGTCGGGCGGCGCCGGGCGCGGGAGGGGTGTACTGGGGATGCAACAGATGTATGGACCATCCAATACATACGTGTCCACGTGGCATTGGAAAATCATATTTAAAAGAAGCTTCTTTCCACAACACTTCAGGATTTATTTTATTATACGATGGAATGCTTTTATAAAATGTTTTGTTTTACATATCTAAAACATTACGTTGCCGCAACGTACGCATACAAAATCTTAGCTTTTTTTATTGACTAAACTAAATAAAATAACTAACTTACCACACGCCGTGTCTCTCCAAAGGAGTAGGCAGAAATAATTAACCACCACACTGTTATTTCCTGACATACTTTACTCGCTTCCTCATTATTTACCATATACATCGTGGCCGTTATTTATATTTGTTAGTTTTGATCATGGCTTAGTTTTCGTCATTTTCTAGTTCCGTTTACATCTTTAACATCACCATTTTTTAACATTCTTTCCATGTGTCCAAACTATCTTAATGATCCTTTCATTATTTTGTTCAGAACACAGTACGTTTTGCCATTTCACCATGAATAGACTGACGCCAGAACAGCGCTTGCAAATTGTGCAAATTTATTTTGAAAATCATGGTTCGGTTCGCCAAATTTATCGTGCACTACGTCCATTTTACGGTCGACATAATCGTCCATCCGAGCAAGTTATTCGTAAGACCGTGGATCATTTTCGCACCACGTACACTCTAGTGGATAATACGCATCCACAAAGACGACAATTGTCGAAAATTGGACTTCACGATTGCGCTTCATTCGAGCTAGCCGTGGCGCTTACCTGCCCGAAATCATATTTAAACAATAATGGCATAAAATTATCTATTAAATAAAGCCAATTTCAGAGAAATTAACATTATTTTAATGTGTTTAATTTTTTCATTTTGAATATGTACTCGTATATTATACCTCCAAAAAAACAGCCTTTATATGTGGGAGAAATTATATTTAAAAAATCAAGCAAAATAAGGTTTGATAGATATATATGGGTTGATACTTTCAGTATATTCCACCGGGAAAATATCATGTCGGTGAGTTAGTAAAGAAGTAAAAAATATAGCTGTATAAACGTAATTGAGATCTTGAATCACAAAAGGATTTTCAAAATTTGCGGGTCACGAAATGAAACTGACAACGGTCGCGCAAAATACGAAAAGTAGCTAAAAATTAAGCGATTAACCCTAAATTCCAGATTCGGTCTCAAAATTTAAGACTGCGGTTGACCCAGAACGTTTTATTTCAATATCTTATGAGTCCTAAATATCGGCGCCGAGTGCAAATAATGTCTCAAATTCTATAAAATCGGGGCAGTGTGGCAAAAGGAAAAAAGTCACAATTTAAACGTTCCGTTGCGAAATTTGCTCGTAAAATACAAAACGAGTGGTCATCGTTAATAATATAGTTATAACAAATCTCCAAAGCACACAAGGGTTAAAATTTAAGGATTTAATATTGAGATGAGAAAATGTACGTTTTGTTGCATTTAATGTAAGTGACACGTTTCACATTGCTAGTGAACTGTCAAACGCTTAATTGACATGCTCCAGTAAGACAAGTCCTCAAAATATAGGATAAAAGAGAAAAACACACGTTCATTTTCTTTTATTAATAATTAAATAAAACAATGTTTTCCACTTTTCCACTTTTTCTTCTATATACGCCATACTTTGTGTTGTTATGATGGTTTATTCCTTTTTTTCTTTTTTATACAGTTTGTATATATAATACAACACTTTTATTAAAAAATAAAATTATATAAACATGTTTCGGACAAATAGTCCTTCTTCAGTAAAGATACATATTTATAAAAATATGTATCTTTACTGAATATAATATCTGTCAGATCATGTGAACAACAACAATTTAATAATATTTTTATAAATACATATGTATCTTTACTGAAGAAGGACTGTTTGTTCGAAACATGTCTATATAATTTTATTTTTTAATAAAAGTGTTGTATACTCGTATACAAAGTGTATAAAAAAGAAAAATAGAAATAAACTTCCACTTTTGTCTGTATTTCGACAGCTGAAACGCTTCGACGCTGTCGAAATAAAGACAAAAGTGGAAAAGTAAAAAAAAACATTGTTTTATGTAATTATTATTATTATTATAATATTTAAAATGAACTTCCATCACGATGTTTCAGTAAAATCATTTGATTAAATTTTCTTCGATAAAATAAAATGTACGTAGCAAATAAATGTTGAAAGTAAAACAAATTCAGTAGAAATGAGTTCTCTTAGGCGTATGTGTGGTAAAACTGTATATAAAAGAGTGTCAAATGTAAATAAAAGAAGTGAATGCAATGCGAATGAAAGTGTTAACAAAATATTGAAGAGGTCAGTGTAATGGTTTGGTATAATTAAAGTAAAACTTTGCTTGGTAAATGATTTGATTTTAAGCGGCGTTAAATTAAATATACATATATTGTATAAATTAGTCAGAATTTTGTGGAATGGAATGCAATCAATATTTCGTCTTGGCGAGATAACCATACTCATTTCACGGGTAATTAAAATATGTATATCGGGGTCCAAGGTTCCTAACGGATTTTATTTTTGAATTCAAACTAATTTGTTCTATGCTCTATAATCGAAACACATTCAAGAATGACGTGCCGTCAAAGTTGAAAGTCACATCAAAGTAAACAAATATTTTCTTTTAATTTTCGGTTAATTATAACTATAATAAAACTTCATTACAAACACGTTATAGAGATGAGATAATCATTCAAATATTGTGGATATTTAGTAGTTTCCTTACCCGTTTAAAAGCCTATTACAATTCGCAATGGTGTGTTTGCATTTCCATTCGTCAAGGTCAATTATTTGTGTTTTTTCGTCAATTATTTGTGTGCAACATAATGAGTTTTCTACTCATGGGAATACAATGTAACTATTGTATGTTTATAAATAAATAAATAAATAAATTTCTAGTGCCAACCATCATGTATGGGAGTGAAGCTTGGAACTGGCAAAAGAAGGATGAAAGCAGGATAAACGCCGTAGAAATGAGATCACTAAGAAGAATGTGCGGGAAAACGTTGTATGATAGAATACCAAACGATGAAATAAGAGAGAAATGTAAGAGGCAGATGACTGCATCATGGATAAAATTAAAAAAGGATCCTTGAGATGGTTTGGATATATGGAACGAATGGATGAGAGAAGAATGGTTAAAAAGTTGTACACAAGCAGCGTGAGTGGAAAACGAAGCCGAGGACGACCGAGGACAACATGGCATGACCAAATTAATCAATTACTAAAAGGCGGCCACATTCGAAGTCGGAATAATCGACGTGCGTGCATGGTACGATGTATGAATGTAGCCCGAGAGGTATGCCAGGACGGCATTGGGGCGATCCATTCTCTCTGCCTACCCCTCCGGGGAACTGGCGTGATGGTTAGTTAGTTAGTTAAATAAATAACTAAAATTATATAAAAAAATATTGTGAAAATTTAAATTTAAAGATATCTATAGTTGTAACATTTTGTACCGAGAGTAATAAGTTTATTCTCGACGTGAAACGCTAAGTGCTACACAATAAATTTACGAAAATTCAAAATTACGCCCCATTTAAACAGAGAAATTCATTAGATGGACTGTACACGCACCTGAACAATTCTCAAGTCCTCGCCGACTTGTTTTGAGCGGGCTACACCTTTAACTATGTCGATCGTCAGCCTAAGCGCACGCAAACGCGAGTGTTCTAATTACATAATTATTCAATGAAACGAGAGTAATCCCAAAAGTTCGCTTTCATTTTTAGATAATAAAGAAACCTTAATTTTCAAAATATCAACTTCATTTTAAAGTAGGTAGGTACTCGTATCCATTTTTCTGCAAAATCGCCACCTCGCTGGGAAGCTCAGGCTTTTCAAAGGCAGCTGATTTTAATGGAGTGCCAAGTGAAAGATCTGTTATTAATTTTCTGAACGCAAAAGCAATAAGCAGATTAAAAATAATCGAGAATTGGAATTTCTAATTAGTTGATGCTTCGGGAAACCAATACTCTACCCATCCATGGTCCTCAAAGTATTAACAGAAAATAACAAACACAAGTAATATATCAAAATTACAATAATTTGAAAACCAAGAAAAGCAAATTCCAATTTAATATATGAGAAATAGATGCTTTCCGAGTGTAGCCTCACTTTCGTGAAAATGTCCACATCCAAAGAGATGCGGTTTAGAAGGATTATTGCCTTCCCCACGGGCATTATCTTAGATAGATTCTATATTTCTGTTGTCGCAGATAATTGTAGGGGACAAACAAAGTCAAGTCATTGAAAATATCTGAGTTATGTATTCGACCACGTACCAATTGATTGGTGAATCACATGATTGGTAGTCCAGCATACCCAGAAAAATATCAACTGAGTACAGCCAAGGGTAATTAATAGTTGATTGGTGAATCACATCATTGGTATAATTATATAAATAAAACAACTTTGTATTTGACCACGGTAGGGTTATTATATTGATGCCAATTAGTTTCGCTTGGACCCAAGCTTCATCAGGGCAGAATAATAACTAAACAAACATAAAATTCTTAGGTGTATATATAATAACAAACAGTGAAATCAAAGTAGGGGGTGCGAGAAGGAAAGGGATAATTGGAACATGGTAGTCCAGGGGTTCAATGGCTAGTAGAAGCCGCAGTGATTTACATCTGTGCTGTAGGATGTAAGTCTATAAAATGCTGCGTAACGCTCTCTTGCATAACACCAGCAAAACTACTAGCTAGTCCTACTCGGTAGTGTCCTCGTCACGAACCCCGGGCAATGTGGCTTCACTCTGGCAGAGGAGTCATAGCAGGTAACGAGAGGATGGAAGGCGAGTTTCTGGCGCCTCAAAACCAGATCACCGCAGCTAAGGGAAGGTAACCCCAAAAGAAAATCCACCAGAAAAGGCAACGGGAAACCACTTTGGTTATATATTTTCCCAGGAAATCACTATGGAGAGTACCAGAGTGATCGCCAACGTGGGGGGGATCTGACAGGCTTAAAGAAGAAGTCCAGCATACCCAGAAAAATATCAATTGAGTACAGCCAGGGGTAATAACCGTTTTCTTTGAGGTTCAAAAAACATAGAAACTTTTTGTTTAAGAGGAATTGTTGTCACTTAGACCGTTTATCTTGACGAAATTCAAACGACGTGCAGAGTGCACACTACTTTAGCTCCAGCTCACGTGAAACGTTTTCTCTGAAAAGCGTTAACGCCATAGCGCCATAAAACATGCATCCAGTGCTCGCGTCAACGGTGCCACCCGCACATGATCTGCCTGTGAAAAACGGCATGTTTTTTTAAGGGCTAATAATTCATTGCACAGGAGAACAGGCGAGGATAGATAACACATAATTTATAGAACACTATACACGAAAAACAAAACATTTGTTTTTTTGTTAATAAATCAGGCTTGTAAAATTGTGGTGAAACTGTAATGCGTCGTTAATAAATTATTCGATTTTACAAAATACAACTATAAAGTACACAAAAAGGTGCCGTAAATACGAGTATATTAATGAGTATTATTAATGTTTCCTTTTTTATATACTTTGTATACAACACTCATTAAAAAGTGAATATTCATTAAAAAAATCAAATAAAAATTAAATATTAAACATAATAACATCTTAAACTGTTAAATTAAAAAACTTTGTTTTTGGTATCACAATTGTATTTTATTTTACGCGACAGCTGTTTCATCAACCTATTTTGATATCATCAGGTGTCACAGTAATATATCAAATGTCAAATTATATCAAAGAATTGATATAGGAAAAATACACATAAACATTCGAAAAATCATGAAAATTTGACATTTGATATATTACTGTAAAACTTAATGATGTCAACATAGGTTGATCAAACAGCTGTCAGATAGATACAAAAAACGAAGTTATTTAATTTAACTGTTTAAAATGTTAAGGTATCTAGTGTAATGGACTATTTAATTATAACAACTGTCAAAACTGACCATATTTGTAAACAATTTTATAATATTTGAGTATTGTATATAAAGTATTTAAAAAAGGAACATCAAACATGTACAACACAAAGTTATGGCGAACAAAGAACGAAAAAGATACGAATTATTGTTTGAACAGTGTTGTAAATCTCCCTACTAAATATTCAATACCATGAAAATACCACGTTTTTTGAAAGTTTCATTATATTTTTCATTCATTTTATTTATTTATTAGTATTATTAACACCATGAAATATAAGGTTATACACTTATATGATATAGATTATAAGTTTTTTTGATGACCGTGGAAACAATTAAATAACGTATGTAATACGGTAAACGAAGCAGGCAATTTGTTAACAATCCAAAAATGAAAAATGGCAGTGAACGGTGGTATTCATGTACTGACCTTTATGTGTAGAAGTGTATCGTGGAACTGACAAAAGAATAATGAAAGTAGAATAAAGGCAATAGAAATAAAAATGAATGCAATAGAAATGATAACAAATGCAGTAGAAGTGAGATTTTATCTTCGACGAATGTGGGATAAAAAGTTGAAAGAGTGTCAAATGAAATATAAGAAGTGAATGCAAGGCGAATTTTAGGAAAGTTTTATTTTAACAAAATAATAAAAAGTGTCAAAAAGATGTGTTGGACACATGCAAATAATAAGTGAAAAAAGAATGATAAAGAAAGTAAATGTGAACGATGTGAAAAAAATAAGTTATGAATAACAACCGAGGAAAACGTGACACGATCAAATAAATCAAACATCAAATGACAGCCAAGCGAGGAGTCAGAGAAATCGACGTGCATGTAAAATATCATGTATAAATGTTCAGAAAGCAAAAGAAGTCAGGAAAAGACAGTGTGGCGGTCCATTTTTTCTACCAACCTGGGTGATGGTTTATTAGTTAGAAGGATCATTAATTTACTAACTTACTTACCATCACGCCGTCTCGCGAAAGGGGTAGGCAGAAAGAATGGACTGCCACACTATTCAATCCCGATATAATTTTTTTCACTTCCTCTACATTCATACATCGTGTCATGCACGCGCGTCGATTTCTCTGACTCTTCACATGGCCGACATTCAATATTTGATTTATTTGATCGTGACACGTTTTCCTCGGTCTTCCTCTATTTCTAGTTCCATTTACATTGTAAGCATATACTATTTTTACCATTCTTTCTTCATTCATTCTTTCCATGTGTCCAAATCATCTTAATGATCTTTCATTGTTTTTTTCATAACACCATCATCCGTACCGCATTCACTTCTTATATTTTCACTCGACACTCTATCAAACACAAAGTATCGATACATTCGTTTAATAGATCTTATTTCTACTGCATTTATTCTACTTTCATCACAATAATTAAATGAAACGATGTGTTTAACTAATTCCATTTTTATATTTTTTTCGACAGTGACCGGTTTCGATAGGCTGGCTGGCATCATAGGACTGTACTGAATGACCTTTAAAATTTAGAAAAAAATTAATTCAAAGAATTCCGTATTTCCGCACACAAAATAAGCAGCCCCCTACACCATGTTTTACGGCTGAGGCCATAAAACCATCCTTATTCTAAGACGCCATACATTATTACGTAAAGTAACCATTAATTCTTGCGCCGCGAGTCCCGAAATTGATTTCTCTAGCGCCAAAAACCGCAAGGCTTCGTGAGAGCGACCTTGGAAGAGGAATCCGGTCGGATCGTGATAGGGGGCCAACGAACCGATACAAATCGTGAAGATGATCATAGCAACATCAGAAAATAAAAACACGTGAAATGGGAAAACGATACAAACCATGAAATATTTTTTTAGAGCCGAAAAAAAGAAAAAAGAAAATAGCAAAAAATGTTCAGATTTTGTAATTTTTTCATCACAACAAACAACAACGAACCATCACACAATTTCACCGAAAGGTTAGGCTGAGAGAATGGACCGCCACACTACTCGATCTTGACACGTCTAGCTTCCTCCACATTCATACAGCGATCATGTACGCACGTCGATTCTTCCCAATTCAAACATAGGCTACCTTTAAAATTAGATTTATCTGGTCATGCAAAGTTTTCCTCCGTCTCCCACGACTCCGTACTCCATTTACACCGTTAACGTATACTTTCTTAACCATTCTTCCTTCATCCATGCGTTCCATATATCCAAACCAACGCCAACGCAGCAATTCTTTCATAAAAAAAATCGGACGAATTTTTATGAATTAAAACACTGTTTTTTTCCACTTTTGAGTTTATTTTTCTAGACATGTTTCGAAGGCTTACACCTTAATCATCAGGAGAACGATATAAAATAACCAAAATTATTACAAAGTGAGTGCAAGAACCTAGAATTATATATAAAATGTGTTAGTTAACTTGACTAGTCCAGGGAGATGACAATAGACATATGTTTTTGTCAGTAGAATTTCAAGATAAGTTAATAAAATATAGTGGAATGATATTATGATATATAGGATAGAAGTGAGTACATATATCTAAATGACTTTTAAAAAAACCTCGCAGAGTGGCAGAAATAAAAAACCTTACGTTCTATCATAAGCAGAACTCTCAGAAATGAGATGACAAGGTATGTCTGTGGCGTTATAGACATAATGCGGTGGAGAAGAATCAGAACGCGGTTTTGGAGGGACCATGGAAAATACAAGACTTGCGAAAATTGTTAAAAATGAATATCACAGCAGCAAAAGACTACCAGGAAGACCGCCAAAGAGGTGGAGAGATGACTGGACATCTTCATCCCAGGACAATTAGGGCTGGACATTACAAAAGTATTAAAAATGTCAAAAATAAGTTTTTGTTCCTAATTGGTGTTAAACATAAAGACCAATAACTGTGCAAAGGGGCAAAGTAATATAGTGTCGTTCAAACGTCACCCTAGAGATGCCACCCATGATATATGACATATGGAACAAAAAAAACAGTTTTTGCTTCTTTTCTTTGCTTTATGTTTAAATGTTTAAACCAATTGGCACCTTTGTTATAATCAGCAGTCTTCAATTCACTGTCACAAACAGGTCAAACAATCTAGACCAAAAGAAAGAAGAAGAAAAAATATGTAGGATGTTATTTTTAGAGGTATAATATACATATTCAAAATGAAAAAAAAAACACAATAAAATAATGTTAATGTCTAAAATATTGGCTTTATTTAATAGATAATTTTATGCCATTATTTTTTAAATGTTCGAATGAATTGTCGTTTTTGTAGATGCGTATTATCCATTACAGTGTACGTGGTGCAAAAACGAGCCATAACTTGCTCGGATGGACGATTATGTCGACTGTAAAATGAACGTAGTGCACGATAAGTTTGGCGAACTGAACCATGATTTTCAAAATAAATTTACACAATTTGCAAGCGCTGGTCTGACGTTGGTCTATTCATGGTAAAATGGCAAAACGTACTGACTACAAATCAAAGGCCAACTGTCAAATTGACAGTCTGTAGAAACAATGTTGCCAGTTTAAAAACCAAACCTTTAAAAAAAACACTCTATACAGCGGAAAATTAACAAATTAACGCCTAACAAAAGGAGTTTGAATCATTTTTCACCTGCACTTTCAATGGTATTTGAAAGGATTAGAAAAACGTTGAGTGGGTAAGTAAGTGGGTACACAGGGTTATTCGTGGACGTAATTACGTTCCAATTTATCGAAATACTCTGAAATTTTATTGAATTTCTAAAGAGGGGCAATAAATTATGAGCAAGCACAGTAAATTGTATAAGTGGTGGAAACAAGTCGAAGCTTTTTTTAATTTCGCATTGGTTCCACAATAACATAACCCTGACTAATAAAAGAAGTACAAAAAAGCGATTGCCATAATTATTTTCATTATTAACAATGATCTTCTACCAAGATAATTTCAATGAACAACATTTATACCCTACATTATTTTATTAACATCAGCGTTCAGAAATCGACCTGATAAATATACGGATAGTAACGAAACCGTTCGGCGGTAATACTCATAGTTTAAAAATATGAATAAATTTCTATGCTCTCAAAAACAAACAAACAAACAAACGCCGTTTACCCGCAGGGGTAGGCAGAGAGAATGGACCGCCACACTACTCTATCCTGGCAAACCTCTCTAGATTCCTCCACATTCATACAACGAGTCATACACGCACGTCGATTCTTCCGAATTCTAACATGACCAACCTTTAAAATTTGATTAATTTGCATAATTAACGTATAGTTTCTTAACCATTCTTTCTCCATCCATGCGTTCCATATGTCCGAACCAACGCAGCGATCCTTTCATAATTTTGGTCATAATACCTTCTTCCGCTCTACATTCCTTTCTTATATCAGCATTTGAGATTCTGTCGTATATCGTTCTACCACACATACGTCTTAGGGACCTCATCTCTACCGCATTTATTCAACTCTCATCCTTCTTCTGCCAGTTCCATACTTCGCTTCCATACATTAGGGTTGGGACCAGAACTCCATTGTGAACGGCCGTTTTCGCTTTCATTGATTTCTCTCAATATATTAAATATATTCATTGCTTGAAATACGAGTATAATGCAAAACTCTTTGTGTTTGTTTAATTTATTGCTCATATTCAGAATCAATTACTTATATTAAAAAACAATTCGTAAGGACTTTTGTAGGTTTTTAAAAATAATTGTGAGATTTTGTAAAAAAGGAAAAATTCGCCATTACAGAATTCCAGTGTTAACGCCACAAGTTTATCAAAACATTAAAAAAAGGAAAAATTATACTTCGGGTACTTTTATTTGAATGTCCTTTGCTTTAACCCAAGTATTAACCAGTCATTAATTTTATCCAATACGGAGTTGGTTATTTTTTACCTTCAATATTTATAATCATACGAGAAAATATATGTTGAATGCTAAAAAGTTATTTAAATATTTTATAGAAAATATGTATTTTTATGTATACAGCAGGTTGTTTGAACCCAATTAATGTACACAATTTGTATTTAGATATTGTATTGAATTTTTCTCTAATAGGTAGCAAATCTTTCGCAATTTTACTGTCACGTGAATTCTACATCGGACCAAAGACAGTGCGACAATCACAGTGCTTTCACCGAGAATCAAACCCGGGACCTTTGGTATAGCAGTCAGAACTCTTACCGCTTTGCGGCGAAGGTCGTCCCTAATAGGATAAAACTACTGAAAAATATTTTACAATTTGATGAATACTGTAAAATTTATAAATAGATGTTTCGCCATACAAAGGCATTAGGAAGTCGAAACAGGTGATTCCCAATAAATAATATAAAAATTCCGTAAAACATATGTTTTCATTCGTATGAATTATTAGTCTTTGACGAATATGTGGTAAACCTGTATATGATAGAGTGTCAAATCCAAATATAAGAAGTGAATGCAAGGAAAATAAAAGTGGTATGAACAAAATAATAAGGATCATTAAAATGAATTGTTGTCTGATGTGAAGTCTAGAAAGATGGCTTATTTGGGACACATTCTCCGTAACCAGAAATACGATCTGCGGCATCTCATTATAAAAGGGAAGAACGAGGGTAGGCGCGGTGTGGGAAGACTCCAAATGTCCTGGCTCGAGAATACCAAGGAATGGACCGAAGTTCGGAGGGTGGGGGAGTTGTTACGTCTGGCACACGCCACAGGACAGAGAGGCCTACGCCAGGGTGATAGCCGACGTCGGGGGGACCTTACATGACACTCGAAGAAGAAGAAGATAAATATGGTACGGACACATGGAAAGATGAATGAAGAAATAAGGGTAAAGAATGCACAAGTAAACGACATAAACGGAACTAGAAAAAGAGGAAGACATAGAAAAACGTGTCAAGATCAGATCAATCAAATATTAGATGTCGACCACACAAGCAGTCGGAGAAATCGACAACCCCTTCAGGGAGACAGTGTGATAGTTAGTTGAATTATTTAAAAAGTCCATTGTTTTGGCAGAAACACTATGATAATATAACATTTTATAATTGTTAATGCAAAAACTCTGTTTTATATCACATTTATTTTTCTTTACGACAGCTGTTTCATCAACCAATGTTGACATCATCAGGTGTAACAAAAATATATATATTTCAAAATTGTCACAAAATTGTCAATTGTCCTGATGAAACAGCTGTCGTAAAGTAAAATAAATGTGATATAGAACAAAGTTTTTGCATTAACAATTATAAATTACTTGGAATCATTACGCACCGTGAGTGTACGAGTAAAACCGAAACAAGTGCAAATATACAGTTTGGAGATATGGGAGTTTAAAGACTTCATATTGCTTGGAATTTTTTATTTTTTTTTTAATAAACCAATGATTTGCGGTTTATAGGTAGATATTACTTTAAACTGAAAATCATTGGTTTATTAAAAAAAACAGTTTTTTCCAAGCAATATGAAGTCTTTAAACTCCCATATCTCCAAACTGTATATTTGCCCTTGTTTCGGTTTAACACTCACGGTGCGATTTAATATGGAGTTTTACATCATTGTTCAAGAAAAGAAAAAGTAATAAAATATCTTGAAAAACTTGAATTATTCACAAGTACGTTCGAAAGGGAAATTAATAATGAAATGAAAAATGCAACGGAAATAGAAGGAAAATGGAAGTATTTTGTAATTTAGATCCGCCGATTCGCGCGGCCCATAAATCGGGCTTATATGGGCTGAAACGATTGCCAGAAATCACGGAAAGTTAAACGAAATTGTCATAAAGCGGTTGTGTTATTATTCCGCTCCCCCGAGCACTAGAAGAAAAATGATGTAATATTCCCTTCTCCAATTATTAAAATGTAAAATAAATCGCGACGTGGGGACCAGGGGAGATTTATCCCCAACCACTCCGCTAATTAGCGCCACCATTCAACTAGAAGCTCTTAACGGATTAATGAACTCACGGAATTAAAATCAAAAATAGTATGAAAAGGATTACATTTAAAGCTGCGACAGAATCGTTACAAGGACGAATACAATCTTGTTTTTAAACCGCCTTTAAAGTTAGAAAATGAAACAAAAGTGCTTTTAATTCATTAACTGTATAATTTTAAACATCCTACATATAAATAAAGAAAAAAAATATATGTATAATATTTATTTTGATTCAACTTTTTTTTTAATTTTGGCAGCTTACTGCCATCATCTGTTGTAGAGAAGATGGTAGCGAGCTCTCGAAACTGGTCCAAACTAATAAGTGAAATAAAACTAAATAGATATTTATTCTACTGTTTAAACCATTTTTTAATAAAAACATATTAAAATACAAATTTTAAAGGTTGGTCATGTTAGAAGTCGGAGGAATGGACGTGTGTGTATGACTCGTTGTATGAATGTGGAGGAAGCTAGAGAGGTTTGCCAGGATAGAGTAGTGTGGCGGTCGGTCGTTTTTGTATCGAATTTTAAACGCGTTTTTTATTTGTCTTTCTTTGTTTACTTTTTGCTATATTTTTACACCTGAAGATGGAGGTATCCTCTGAAACATGTCGTGTTTTTTAATATTTTTTTTATTAAAAAGTGGTTTAAACGATGTTTTTTAAATTCCCAAAGTAGATTACTATGGAATTCCACAGTCTGAATGCCTTAACTTTCAATAAGATGTTATTTATTCTCATTATTAACAATGATCTTCTACCAAGAAAATTTCAATAAACAACATTCATACCCTACATTATTTTACTAACATCATCGTTCAGAAATCCCACTGATGAATAGACGGATAGTAATGAAACAGGTCTGCAGTTACACTAATAGTTTAAAAATATTACCAAAATGCTCTCAATATAAAAAAAATATTTATTGCAATAAAGCAAGGCAGGCTGACACAGTAAGGAGCAAACAAGTTTTGAGGACTTCCGAGACGAAGACACTGAAGACGAACAGGCAAGACACTGAAAAATCGCGTGAGGAACACCACAATAAGATAAGATATGTGAGGTTGAGGATATTATAAGATGGAGCAGACAGCGAAAAAGGGACTGGTACGGTCATGTTCAAAGAATGGACACCACCAGACTCCCCTATATTGCATTGCATAATCAGCCTCATGGGACTCGTCCTCGTGAAAGACCTCCTAATAGATGGAAGGACAGCTGGGAGTATACCTCAAAGGGGGAACAACACTCTGGAGAACAGACCACATAGGTCTACAACAAGGAAGAAGAAGAATAATATTTATTGCTTGAAATACGAGTATGATGCAAAACTCCTTGTTTATATTATAGAAAAACGAATACATGAAGATTCATTATCAAAATGTTCAAGTGGATTCATAAAGCAATAAAAAAATAATGGCCTTAGATTGTCCTTTTATCACTGAAACTAGGCGATTAAATGTTCAATTTTCGTTGAACATCACAGATAAGCAATTCGGGAGAATTTATGATTATTCCTGGTTCTGTTTGAGAGTAAATTCCGGAGGATAATGTAATGTGTGAACAGTGCCGACTCCGCTTTTATGATAATTAGTTTTACGGACTTCTACGTTTGACGCGGTAGGCCCGCCGCCCTACCACGGCGGAGGTGTCATAGATAAACGAGTGTCGCATGATGTATCGGCCAGTCTTAGCGATAAGGAAAACGCCCCCGCGGCGCGCCGCGACGTTGAGAAAGGGTCGAACACAAACGGAGACACAAAACGCAAGAAAATTATACACCACAAGTGATAATTCAATTATTATTTTTTTATTTATTAATTTCTATAATAGGAAGTCACAATAGTTTTGAGGACTTCCGAAATGAAGACAATGCGGACGAGGGCAGGCAAGACACTGAGAGATCGCGTGAGGAACACTAGAGTAGGAGAGATATGTGAGGTTGAGGATATCATAAGATGGAGCAGACAGCGAAAACGGGACTGGTACGGTCATGTTCAAAGAATGGGCACCACCAGACTCCCCCATATTGCATTGCATAATCAGCCTCATGGGATTCGTCCTCGTGGAAGACTTCCTAAAAGATGGGAGGACACCTGGGAATCTACCCCACAGGAGGAGAACATACCCCACATTCTGGAGAACAGACCACATACTCGTAGGTCTACAATAAGGAAGAAGAAGTCACAATATCTATAATATCAACTTATTGAACGCTAAGGCATTAACACTGGAATTCCATAGTAATATACTTAGGAAATTGAAAAACTTTGTTTAATCCACTATTTAATAAAAAATATACTATATTTTTACACCTGAAGATGGAGGTATCCTCCGAAACATGTCGTGTTTTTTAATATTTTTTATTAAATAGTGCATTAAACAAAGTTTTTCAATTTTCTAAGTACATCTAAAATATCTTCGCTGGCTCAAGTATCTGAAAGAATCCAGTATAAACTATGCTGGACGGTTTTTAAAGCGCTTCGCGGAATATATAATATCTGAACGTATTGCTGATAGCCCTTACTTGCGGAAATCTATGCTTTGATCAGCAAACTCCTCAACAATAGGCAGATTAGTTAAGCCAAAGCGCAACCTTCGGACGAATTTCGGAGACCGGGATTTCGCAGTGGCAGGTACTTCCGCCAGGAATATGTTTCCTGCACGCCTTACCTATCAACCCACCTTTTAAAAACAACGGCTATCTGATTGTAAGTGTCAGATGCAGTTCTCGTGACTTAAAACATTGTCAAAGCGCTCAGAGGTGAGCTATTCAGGAAAACGACGACTACGACTATATGCAAGTAAGCGATGAATATTTCTGTGGGTACCTACCAAGTTTATTTTTTGTTTATACACTATATTTCCCGATTTTCTTTACGCGTGTGTACTTTTAATATTGTAATAAGTGCCGAAGCGAGTCGTGTGTTGGTGACCTCTTGTAATTTTATTAGCGTGGTTTGATGTAATATTAGCATTGCACATTACGTGGGCAATCGTGACAACGCTCTTTTTTCAATTTGCAAGTGAAGAAACACTAGTGCCAAATATAACGATAAGAAAACAAGAAAATGATTTGCAAGTCAGGATGATGTTTTGAGATATTATTACGTCTTCACGACTCCATTTAACATGATACAGTATTTGAATTCTCTAACAAATCTGCGAAATATTGGCACATGATTTATAATTCGTTTGTGCAATTGAAGGTCTTGGCCTCTACGAATCAAATAACTGATTCATATTAAATTTATCTACTGAAGGAGACTGGGAATACTTTGAAAATAAAGAGGGATGGCCAGGGACATGAGACAATATGGGACTGTTGAAGAGGTTAAATCTCGCACCCGAGATGCAGAATTAAATTTATCTAAGCACTGTGAATTAAAACTTCATATTTCTAATTCATCTAAAGTTTCCTTGACGTTAATATTACTTGCAAAAATTAACCTTCTATCCTTAGCCTATTATAGGTCCTCCACATGTAACAATAAACTTTTTTTTCTTTCTTTGTTTTATGTTTAATCACTTAGCAACTTTGTATACGTAATAAGCTTCAAATGAACAATGAGCTTTAAAGAAGTATAAACAAATGCCTAGATACAAAAAAAACTATTTTCCTCCCTCAAGAGAATAATGCGAAATATCATATAAACTGTTAAATTAAAAAAACTGTGTTTCTTCTATGTTCGCCATACTTCGTGTTGTAGAAGTTTTATTTGTCTTTTTCTTTTTAAATACTTTGTATACAACACTAACTTTAAAAAAAATAAAGATTTTATAACATCTGCCAAAATTAATCATAACAATTAAATAAAACGATGTTTTTTAACTACTTCCACTTTTGTCTTTATTTAGACAGCGACCGGTTTCGCCAGGCTCGCTGGCATCGACAGACTGGTCCCAGTCTGTCGATGCCAGCGAGCCTGGCGAAACCGGTCGCTGTCTAAATAAAGACAAAAGTGGAAGTAGTTAAAAAACATCGTTTTATTTAATTATTATTTAAAATGAACTTCCATCAAGAGATTTCAGTAAAATCATTTGATTATCTTAAAAAAATTAATCATATTTGTAAACAATTTTATAATATTTTAAATATCTTTATAATATCACTGAGGAAGGACCGGGTTGTCCGAAATATGTCTGATATATTTTTTTTTAAAGTTAGTGTTGTATACAAAGTACATAAAAAAGAAAAAGACAAATAAAAAACTTTGTTTTATGTATCACAACTGTATTTTTATTTTACGCGACAGCTGTTTCGTCAACCTATGTTGACATCATCAGGTGTTACAATAATATATGACATGTACATTTTTTTTGATTTTTCGAAACTTTATGTGTATTTGTTACTAGATATTATCGAATTTAATTATCACATTTATATTATAATATTATTCTCATTATAACTAACTAACTAACTAACCATCACGCCGTCTCCCCGAAAGGGTAGGCAGAAATAATGGACTGCCACACTTTTCTTTCCTGACATATTTCTCTCGCTTCCTCAACATTCATACATCGTGTCATGCACGCGCGTCGATTTCTCTGACTCCTCACATGGCCGACAATCAATATTTGATTTATTTGATCTTCCACGTTTTCCTCGGTCTTCCTCTATTTCTGGTTCCATTTACATCATTAACATATAATTTTTTTACCATTCTTTCCTCATTCATTCTTTCCATATGTCCAAACCATCTTAATGATCCTTTCATTATTTTGTTCATGACACCATCATTCGCACCGCACACACTTCTTATATTTTCATTCGACACTCTATCATGCACAAAGTATCACACATTCGTCTAAGAGAGCTCATTTCTACTGCATTTATTCTACTTTCATTCTTCTTTTGCCAGTTCCATGCTTCGCTTCCATACATAAGGGTCGGTAGAAGAAAACCATTGTGCACTGCCATTCTAGCTTTTTTGGATAGGTTTATCATTATATTATAATATTATTAGATATCATCACATAGAGTAGATATTATCATATTTAATTAGTATCGCTGTTGTGAGGTAAGTACACAATTCAAATGGTACATGTTTTAGAATAAAGCTTAAATTCTCTACCACGTATAACGTGCAATTGATTTTCTGATTCGATGAGTGACAAAGAGTCGACGTAACGCGGGAATCATGTTCCCGCCAGAAACCAGCGGCCGTGCACAGAGGAGCCGACCCTTTGATCAGACTTCCTATTCGTGTATTCTACGTTCTAACAACGGCCGGGACACAGCGCCGCCCCCCGCTGGCTCTGTTAGCTTTGAGCGTTTGTCGCGGCGCAAAGCGCGTACCAATTAACGGATCATAAATCGACGGGTGCAGGAAACTATAGTGAAAATGGAAACTGTATATTGCATCAATCGCAGTACCTTGTATACCGTGGCTGTAATCCCATAGAAGCCCAGAAGCCCGGCATGCGTAAGAAATTTTGAATCAAAACCCCTAAATCTAAGCCATTTTATAGCAAGTTATAAAAAATTATAAATATCACTTACGCTTTCTTCTATAAGCACTACCCAGACAGAAAGAGACTCAATATATGTATATATTATATAATATACTGTGTCTCTTTCAGTATGGGTAGCATCCGCACTTAGTGAACGGCAAAAATGCGAAAACACTTACGTGTGTATATTGCGTCTCTTTCAGCCCAGTACAATGCCGTGCAGGCCAAGCTTGCAATATACTCTTCCGACTCATTGTAAATGGAAACACAGGGATTTTCGTATGACTGTCTATTTATATTACATAACATACTTAAAAAATCGGATGGGCTTGCCTCACTGGTTAACCCTAGGCACGCCGCTGCTTGTATATACTACACACCAAGGCAGTGCACAATTAGGATCAAGCAACTTGACTTAAGTCAACTTGAGGTTAACCTCAAAATTTTTAAGCGCAAGAAAATCGACGATATTTTCCGAAATCGGTTGTTATTTATCGACTCTTAAAACGTATAATCATAGCATAGCTATGTGTATCAGTGCTGTTATACGGGGTGGAGTCATGGACCCTTAAAGTCAATGTTATGAACCGATTAGAGGCCTTTGAGATGTGGATACACCGAAGGATGTTACGCATCTCCTGGACTGACATGATCAGCAACACAAACGTTCTCCATAGAGCCAGAGTTGACGGAGAGTTGCTGACCAACATCAAAGTCCGTAAGGTGTCCTACTTGGGCCATGTTCTGAGAGGTGAAAGGTACGCACTGTTGCATCTGATCTTGGAGGGTAAGATTGAGGGTCGACGAGATGTTGGGAGAAGGCAGGTTTCCTGGCTGAGGAACATCCGAAAGTGGACAGGGCTAAGGACCGTGGAGGAGCTGTTCCGGGCGGCCCAGGACAGGGAGGCCTACTCAAGGGTGATAGTCAACGTTGGGGGAGACCTGACAAGACACGGAAAGAAGAAGATAACGTATAATGATACTTCTTCACCTTCGTCAAGTAAGGCTAGTTTTGTATGGATGACCCTAAAAAGGACCGTATCTCTCCTCCTCGCTTGCCCATGTGGTGGAAGGTTTGGCCGACTTGTGTCGTTTCCAGGGGCGCGAGTGATAAAATACAAAATACGTAATAGTAGCCAAGAGTTGTAGATTTTACAGTCTGTTACTACAGGATTATCTTCCTGTGATACTGAAGTTCAGCTATCTCCCTAACGTTTTGGAGGTCTCATTGGTGGACTGCGTCCTTCTGATATTCCATGCATCTTGAAGATTCGCCATATTTTATAGAAATGACATCCTTTGCTTTGCTAAGGTATTATCTTTGGGAGAAAGACGTGTCTTATTGTTTCGCATTGCTAAAGCATAAAAAAAACGTAAATGATAAAACTTGCCCTAAAACTAGCATATTAATGATGTCCTAGAAAATACTACTCTTTAATAGATAAAATAATCTTTTTTTTTTTTTTTATGTATACAACAGGTCGTTTGAACCCAATTACTGTACACAATTTATTTTTTAGCTATTATATTGAATCACGTGACATGTGATAGGTAGCCAATCTATCGCCATTTTATTGTCACATGAATTCTACACCAGACCAATCTTAATCTTAATCTTAATCTTAATTTTGAATAGAGAAAAAAATCTAAATCTTATGTTCTGAAATCTTGTGAATGTGCAATTTCAATAGAAATTAATAATATCTACTCAATGTGTCTTTCAATGTTTGGGACGATGGTGAATCCGATAAACCGTTGTAAGTAATCGAGTCGTGTAAGAATAAAAATGACTTTAAAATATAAAAATCGTTTTATTTATTATATATTGTTCTTTCGGCATTGTACTAAAGATTAACAGAGAAAAATATTGAAGGGAGAATTATCATCTATAAATTAATATGTATAAAGGGTATAAAAGAATAAGACTGTGAAAAATATATATATTAGAAAATATGTAATTTGGAAAATCGGTGTGCGTGACCTTAGCTGCAAAGCCTAAATTAGTTTTTAAAAGATGATTTGATATTGCTAACACTGATCGCCTTATTTCAATTTCAGATAAGAAATTTAATTTAGAAAATACGTAAAAGAACATAAAAATTTATGGTAACGAACCTACAGTTTACCTCGATGGTAGTGTTTAATACTCTTTTGGGCAATATAATTAATAAAGGAATCCAGAAAATAAATACTTATGGCATAATACTCGTAATTCAAATCTACACCATACTTCATAAGTCTTTTTTTTAGAGCAATAACTAACTAACCATCACGCCGTCACCTCGGAAGGGTAGGCAGAGAGGATGGACCGCCATACCGTTCTCTCGTGACATAACTCTCTAGCCCTTCCTCCACATTCATACATTGTAACATGCACGTTCGTCAATTTTTCCTACTTCGAATGTGGCCGCCTCTCAATATTTCATAACTTACTAACTAACTAACCATCACGCCGTCTCTCCAAAAGGGTAGGCAAAAAGAATGGACTGCCACACTTTAACCGATGCGACACTTCATCCTTCTCTTTTCGCCCCCGCGAGAGACGGGTTCGAATCTCATCGCCACCAATAGGCATCTCCCGCGCACACTTCGATCGTCCAACATCCACAAAACAAATCTAAAATTGTGATCTACTTCGTAAATAACAAAAATACTTGAAAGAGGCATTGCAATGCATGCCTCTTTCAATGCAATACAGCGCAATAATAATATTTTTTTATACAAGTTATATAAAAAATAACAGATTATATTCGTTTTCCCGAAGAATAACCTACCTAAAGCATGTTTTAAATCAACAGCCATAAAAATATCGAACGAATGGGTTCCCGATTCCCTTTATTTCTAAACATGGAATCCTTTCGTAAGTGGGATTCATATGATCCGAAGGACTTACATAAAGCGTGCGCTTAACCCAACCAATGACAGGTCATAAGTCCTGTAAAAACCTTGATTAACCATATTCCGTTTCCAGTTTGCATTTTCGTCTCTATTGAGATACAATTAAATTTCATGAATTAATCACGCACCATGGGTGAAATCCAGTATTCGTATACAAGTATAAGTATACATTCACAAAAAATATTGTAATCATTCATTGGCATATAGATAGGAGTGACATCTCCAGGTGGCTAATAAAACGGAGCATTTTCTACAGCGCCTTTGAGATGAGCAATTCATAAAAATGGCGCTTTATAAATTATCCAATTTATTATTATTATAATGCGCTAATGGCGATAGCCTTCACATTGTGTTAATAAAGTAGTTCTGCTAAATGCTAAAAATTAATCTCCATAGATGGCGTTAGTGTGTGGATTATATAGATTGATCTTAAAACGATTAACATATGTAATCAAAATCTACATAGATGGCGTATTGAAACTGACATGTGAAGTTAAGCATAGATTTGTAACATACATACAACTTCCAAAAGTTTGTCTTGCATGGTCATAAAGAAATATGTGGAATGGGGAATGTTGTAATTACATAAAGCGTGCGCTTAACCCAACCAATGACAGGTCATAAATCCTGTAAACACCTTGATCAACCATATTCAGTTTCCAGTTTGCATCTTCGTCTCTATTGAGATACAATGAAATCCAGTATTCGTATACAAGTATAAGTATACATTCACAAAAAATATCCGAAGGACTGTTTATTAGAAAATAAATAACCCAGATTTCATTAATTTGGTAATTTCATGCTTTCCTTGGCCTTCCACGGCTTCTATTTTCACTCATGTAATGTACACACTGCTTTTATACAGCCATTTAACCTTTCTTTTCTCATCCATTCGTTATGTATGTCCAAACTATCTCAGGTATCCTATTTGTTTTATCAAGGATAAATCCAGTATTAAAATGCATATAAGATAGGAATGTAATATACGTGCATATTTTTGAAATGAATATTCAAATAAACAAGGTAGTGAGTGTCATGCATTTGCTTATAGAAAAATATTGGAAAATAATGATTAGAGTAATTCCCGTATAAACAGAAAATCTGCCACGAACGAGAAAATTAAAAGTACGGGGAATAAATAAATGAGAAAAGTGGCGTCCTTTGTGACCGTTAAGAAAACAGAAAAAAAGGCATCAAACCCCGCTGGCTGCAGGGGACGACTCAAGAAGATTGCAGCATCCTTGAAATGGAAGAAGACGCAGTTCTTGGATAAATTAACTAGAGAGGCTGCGCCGCTGTGGTGGCTTCCTGCTTGAGACACTCGAGAGCACAAAGTCAGAAACAGAAAACGCAGTCAAAGAACTTAACTATCTTACCAGACCAGTCTGGCGATGTTTAGCGAAACCGGTCACCGTCGAAATAAAGACAAAAGTGGAAGTTATTAATAAAAAACATCGTTTTAATAAATTATGATTTAAAATGTACTTCCATCAAGAGATACGTAAATTCTACAGAATTCACGTGACAATAAAATGGCGATACATTATATGACGACCTATCATATGTCATGAGAATCAATACGAGTATGATAGCTATTTAATTTTAACAGTTGATAAATTATTGTAACACCTGGTGATGTCAACATAGGTTGACGAAACAGCTGTCGCGAAAAATAAAATATATAAATTGTGATACATAAACAAAGTTTTATTATTTAAATGTTAATAGCTATGCCTTTTACATCGATTTGGCTCGCATTACAATGATGATAAGAGTGATCCAACAAAACAATAATAATATGTTAACGACGTGAAAGGAGTACGTAGTCGAGGAAAACCGAGGAAAACATGGCATGACCACATTAATTTATCTTAAGGCCATGTTAAGAGTTGAAATAATGCGTGTATGGCTTGTCGCATGAATGTGGAGGAATAGGAGTGTGATGTTTTCGATACTGAAGGCATATTGGTTGGACGAAACAGCTGTCTCGAAAAAGAAAATATTAAAATTGTGATATATAAACAAAGTTTTATAATTTGACGGTTATTAACAGTTAATAGTGTTACCTTTAACATCGATTTGGCTCGCACTGTAATGATGTATAGAGTGATTCAACAAAATAATAATAATATGTTGACGACGTGAGTACGTAGTCGAGGAAAACCGAAGAAAACATGACATGAACATATTAATTTATCTTACGGCATGAGTTAAAATAATTGACATGCGTGTATAACTCGTCGCATGAATGTGGAGGAGTAGTAGTGGGATGTTTTCGATACTTAAACTAACTAACTAACTAACCATCACGCCATTTCCCCGGAGGGGTAGGCAGAGAGAATGGATCGCCACAATGCCGTCCTGGCATACCTCTTCGGCTACATTCATACATCGTACCATGCACGCACGTCGATTATTCCGACTTCGAATGTGGTCGCCTTTTAGTAATTGATTAATTTGGTCATGCCATGTTTTCCTCGGTCGACCTCGGCTTCTTTTCCCACTCACGCTGCTTGTGTACAACTTTTTAATCATTCTACTCTCATCTAGTCGTTCCATATGTCCAAACCATCTCAGGGATCCTTTTTTAATTTTATTCATGATGCAGTCATCTGCCTTACATTTCTTTCTTATTTCATCGTTCGGTATTCTATCATACAACGTTTTCCCGCACATTCTTCTTAGTGTTCTCATTTCTACGGCGTTTATCCTGCTTTCATCCTTCTTTTGCCAGCTCCAAGCTTCACTTCCATACATGATCGATACTATAAACGCATAAAAAACCTGTTTCCATTGAAAAAATAAATAGAAAAATAGATTTATAAATCAAGTGATGCAATTTATTTTAAACATTCAATTAGGGAAATGATAAAATCGAATTCTAGCTGATTCGTGACAATCTTATCGGAGTTTTATGAACAAAAAAATATGTAATGACGTAATTCCGAGGAGTCATCCGCCTCAAATACAAAATAGTACTAATAAACCAAAAAACAAATGAGGATAAGCGAAACTTACATTCGAATGTTTCATATCGCAAAAACGCAAGCCGATCACAACACTGCGGGGCAATAAAAAAACAGAATCTCCTAACCCCCAGCAAAAAAGTTGCAGAACAACTTAGTATTCTGTAGGCATTATGATAACAGTGAGATAGGGTCCTTTGGATGCTGTGTATCAAGATCTCGAATTGTTTATTTGCAGGCGAATATTGGCAAAGAACAAAAAAAAAATACTCGGGAAACTATTTCGATGCAAATAGGATAGAGAAGCTATTAATCTTGAGTCTGACTGTCGATGTTCGACGTGAGTATCGGGCGCGACCGGCTTTATTAACAAAAGATTCGTAGTTTACACAATGCTCAGAAAATATAATTCAAGTATTTTTTTATTTTTTTAAAACTTAACCCTTGCACTAGAAAGATGTTTAGTATGTGCATACCGTCAAATCGAAGAATTAAAAAAAAAAAAAACTAAATTTGAATTGAAATACAAAAATTTATAAAAAAAAAAAAAATGTTTTAGTAAAACAGGTATGTAAAATATAAAATGGACACAACAATTGATTATTTGAAGTTTTTTATTGTATGATATTTCACGTTACAATTTCCAATGTGAAGTTCGGGAAACAATACGGCGGGCGGTGAATGAAATTGACGAAGTGCGTCGACATGCATCAACTTGTCTACATGCATCAACTCGTCACGGTTGCCGCTTGCCGCCACGCTTGCCGCTTCTATGGCGGCATTCGAGAGCAAAGGGTTAAAATCGCGCAATAAGCTGCCTGAATAATTTTAGTTACTCGCTCTATTATATTAAACTAACTAACTAACCATAACGCCGTTTCCCCTTTCAGCATTTGATTCATTTTCCCGTTGTAAAAAAAAATAATGTAACAGATCCGGCCTTTTACTGAGAATTGGTGTATGATATGTGTTTTTATTTTTTCTTCATTATAAAGAAAACGTAAACCGGATCTATTCAAAGCATTGTTAACAAGTTGTTTTGTTCATTTGATGGGTGAAATGGTTAATTGTTTATTGTCTTCAAATATGAACAGTTCCTCTTCGTTTATATCGATGATATAATGAAGGTGTAAAACCTTCGCTACATGTCGAGAATATAAACAACAACAGTTTAAAAACTGAGGGCATCATAAAAAAAATTCTTCGTTTCGTCTAAGGGCCAAACTTCTCCATCCTCCACGGGACCACGTAATTGGCAAATAACTTTCCTTTCAAACATACCCAGTGATTCAGATGATTTTACTGTCAGCATCAATGCCTCACTTTCGTACGCCAATACACTCCTTTTAATGGCATTGTAGAGTAATTTATACGAATTAAACGTCCGTTTTTTAGAAAAATATTTTATTTGTGTGACTAAGGCGTTATCAAATGTCTAAGTTGCCAAAACAGCGATCCCGACAAATCCATGTAAATAAATCGTGATACGTCATAACGTCATACGTTGTTTTTAATTAAAACTGTAATATTGTTGGTCTTGAAACTGTAATATTGTCCAAACAAAGTGCCAAGAAACAACAAGTGAGCCAAAGAGCCATGAAAAGAGCCATGTTAGGAATAAGTCTAAGAGACCGAGTCAGAAACGATACGGTGAGAGAAAAAAGGTCACTGACATCATCCGACGGGTGGCGACTCTAAAATGGCAATGGGCAGGTCACGTAGTCAGAAGCACAGATGAAAAATGGACAAGAAGACTGCCGACTTGGATACCGTGGACGGCAAAGAGAAGTGCAGGGCGACCGCAACTACGGTGGAAGGATGATCGGAGCAGACACGTCGGAATAACCTGGATGCAGTCTGCACAATACAGAATGACATGGAAGCGAATGGAGGAGGCTTTTGTCCAGGAGTGGACGGGAATAGGCTGAGGAAGAACAAGATAATGCGATGTTGATTAAGTATCATTTACTATATAAAAAATACGAAACACCGCGTAGGTATAATCGGTTTAGCGAACCATTTCACCACTATCAATCCCCCCAGACTAAATGTTGTTGTGATATAATATTGCTGAGGTATTTATCACATTAAGACAATCGAAAACCATTAGGATTCAAAGGGTTTCGAAACCGCAGACTTTGGCGCTGCAAAATAGAAATTTCGGCAATATACCGAGTCCGAGGCTCAAGATTAAAATAAGGATGGCAATAAATTTGAGCGCTGACTGATAAAATTGTCAAATCAGATAATTCAAGCGACCGACGAAAGAATTTTGTCAACTCAAAAAAGAAACACTAGACACAATATGTTTTGTTTAAGAAAAAGACATGCACGTTACGATTTACCAACCGATATGATATAAGTATTGATATGGGAGTTAATTCTGTAACTTTGACATTAAGAAACGCATTCAAACAAATTGTTTTGGGAATTAAATAATTTTTTTTTTAAATAGCCCATTGTTTTGGCCGAAACACTATGATACCATAACATTTTAAACTGTTAAATTAAATAACTTCGTTTTATGTATCACAATATATTTTATTTTACGCGACAGCTGTTACGTCAACTTATGTTGATATCGTCAGGTGTTACAATAATATATAATAAAAAAAATTATGTATTATTATAATACCTGATGATGTCAACAGAAGATGACGAAACAGCTGTCGCGTAAAATAAAATAAATTGTGATACATAAAATAAAGTTATTTTATTTAACAGTTTATAATATTTTTTCCATTTTTGATTTAATTTTTCTTGATTTATTTAGAAGATGATTTTGAAAATTTTACCAACTAACCATCACACCGTCTCTCCGAAAGGGTAGGCAGAAATAATGGATTGTCCAGACATACTTCTCTCACTTCCTCTACATTCATACATCGTGTTATGCACGCACGTTGATTTCTCTGACTCCTCAGGTGACCGATATTTAATATTTGATTGATTTGATCGTGCCACGTTTTCCTCTGTTTCTAGCTCCGTTCACGTCTTTTACATATACCTTCTTCACCAGTCTGTCTTCACTCATTCCATGTGTCCAAACCACCTTAACGATCCTTTCATTATTTTGTTTATAACACTTTCATTCGCACCGCATTCGCTTCTTATATTTGCATTTGAAACTATCATAAACATATTGAATACACATTTAACTGTCATATTTCTTTCTCCAGGTCCATGCTTCACTTCCATACAAAAAGGTCGGCACAAGAAAACCATTTTGCACTGACATTTGAGCTTAGATAATGATTTGGTTAGTTTATTACGTTTGAGAGAACGAAACGAACGAAAATAATTTTACAAAGAATACAAGAATCAAATATGTAATACGTGAAAAATAAAATTAAGAGAGAAAACAACATTTGCAAAATTTACCAGAAAAACATATATTTTTTTAAGAAAGTATCAAATTACATAATCCCTTAGAAAGGCGAAATATGTCCATCCCATAAACCAAAATAAAGACTTCGAAAACATACGTTTTTCTTTCGTAAAATGTTTTTGTGGATACAATATTTCGATTATACTTGATAATTAGCTAACCATCACGCCGCTACTCCGGAAGCGTAGCCAGAGAGGATATACCGCTATACTCTTCTGCCCTGACATACCTCTCTAGCTTTCCCAACATTCATACGACATGAAAACATGCACGTTCGCCGATTTTTCCGATTTCGAACGAGCGCCATTCAGTATTCGATTAATTTGGTGATACCATGCTTTCCTTGGTCCTCAACGGGTTCTCTTTCCACTTAGACTGCTTATGTACAACATTGTTCTCTCGTCCATTCGTTCCATTTGTCCAAACCATCTCAGGAATTTTACTTATGATGCAATCGTCTGCCTTATATGTCTTCCTTATTTTGTGATTCGGTATTCATATTCGGAATTTTAAATGCGTTTTTTATATTAGTCTTTCTTTGTTTAATTTTTATTATATATTTAAACCTGAAGATGGAGGTATCCTCCGAAACATGTCGTGTTTTTTTTTCAATTTTGTGGATAGTAAAGAGAGTTTTCAATTTCTTAAGTGTATTTTATCATATAACGTTTTCCCGCGTATTCTTCTCAGTGATCTCATTTCTAAGGCATTTATCCTACTTTCAACCTTTTTTGCCACCTCCAAGCTTCACTTCAATACATAAGGGTTGACATTAGAACTCCATTGATCCACGATTAGAAATAAAATGCCAGATTACTCAAGGTATTGTAAAAATAATACAATATTTTGCCTTGGTACATTACATACACACCCGATCATATTAAAACTTATTTTAATTCATTGATTCGTAAGTGATTTATTATAAGTCGTTAAACACTTCGACATTTATTTCGCAATACATTAATTTATATGACCGTCCACGATACACGATCCTTAGCCATCCTCGACTCATTCATTCATCCGGATCATCCAAAAATAACTCTTTGAAGACGTGAATGTTAACAAAAAAAAATGATAAAAAATACAACTTAAAGATCCTAAAGACAATCCGATATGGTAGATCTTCCAGGTTCAGATCTAAATAGAAACGAATAAATCTGTCATTGAATAAAAATATAAGAAGTGAATGATGGTGTTATGAACAAAATAATGAAAGGATCATTAAGATGGTTTGGACACATGGAAAGAATGAATGAAGAAATGGTAAAAAAAAAATTATATGGTAACGATGTAAATGAAACTAGAAATAGAGGAAGACCGAGGAAAATATGGCACGATCAAATAAATCAAATATTGAATGACGGCCACGTGAGGAGTAAGAGAAATCGACGCGCGTGCATGACTCTTCTCTTCTTATTCTACTGCATTTATTTCACTTTTATCAAAGCTTTTAAAAAAATAGAAAAATAAATATTTGTAAAAAAAAATGTAAAGAGCAATTATATTTTTGGTTCAAACGAATACATAAACTGTCAAATAATCTCACGTTAAGGCGGTCCGTTTGTTCAGACTTAAGATTTAATCCGATGGACCAAATCGGAAGGTCTGTGGCGACTTTAAATAGGACCACGAAGCCCAGCGGGAAGGTTATAATATCTCAGAGCTCTCCGCCTCCCTGTTTAGGGTTAGTAATAAATGTCAAAATTTTAAAACCGCAAAAAGTAAACAAGAAATACCCGAACCGCATCGTAAAATAGAAGCTATCCGCGAAGGAATATTTTGCAAGGATTAAAAATTCCAAACGGGCGGACCGATGAACATCGAGGCTTGCGAGAAAGCGGCAAGTATTTTTGATAATCGAATTGAGAATATTATATTTAAAAAAAAGGTACTGATATATCCCCTTGCAAAAGCGATACATGAAAACGAAAGAATATGCTATATATATAATATTTTTTTTAATTATACATTTATGATTCAAAACATCGCTTATGTATAAATTAATACGAATGAAATCGTCCGTTTTCTAGAAGTTTTATTTTACAAAATAGTCCATTGTTTTGGCAGCAACAATATAAAATTTTAACATTATTAACTGTTACATTTACAACACTATTATAATATTTTATTTATTTATTATACACTTTAGTTGTTTGTAACACTTGATGATGCCAACATCCATATGGCGAAACAGCTGTCGCGACATTCCCAAAGAGTGTATAATAAAAAAAATGTGATATTATAACAGTATTGTAAATTTAACGGTTTATAAGATTTATTTAATTTTATGTAAATTATGAGTTTCGCCTTGTTAAGGCAATATCAAATGAAATTATTGAATAACAGACGTTGTTTTTAATAATAATTATTAACAATTGAATTTTACTTCTTTGTCCAAGAAACTAAGATTTAATTAGAATGATCAAATTGGACATGGTTATAAGAAAAACGATTTAAACAATAAAAATATGCTTTTTTTCAAATTATTTCAAATTTAATTAACTCATACCACGGTTCAAATCGAAATTAAAAAGTTTAAAAATATTAAAATACATACATATATTTTTATCATTATAATTAGAATGTACAGTACAAACATATGTTTTGTTCCCAGTGTTCCCTAGTTGTCCCCTATTATTTTTACTTTTTCTATTGTGATTATACGAAGAGCAAAAATACATACATAGATATATTTTATCATAAAAATTAGAAAGAACAATACAAACATATGTTTTGTTCCCATCGTTCTCCATTTGTTCTCTATTATTTTTACTTTTTCTATTGTGATTATACGAAGAGCGAAAAATGCCTCCCTAGAACGGGTTACACCCTGTTGGCAGGTATTAAAATGTTGTAAATTGTCAAATGATCAATTAATTAATAAATATAACACACAAATATTTAACTTCTTCTTTTTATTTTACTTGAAACGCGTCACAGGAATTATTTAAAAAAATATGTATGGTATTTTATAAACTTCGTTTTATTCAATTATTATATAAAATGAACTTCCATGAAAAGATTTGAGTAAAATCATTACATTATCTTAAATAATTTTATATAGGATCAAATCACTTATTGTGGAAGTAATTAAACAGTCTTAAGATATTTAAAAAAAAACTAACTAACTAAATAACCAATCATCACGCCGTCTCCCCGGAAGGTAGGCAGAAAGAATGACATATTTCTCTCGCGTCAATTTCTTCACGTGGCCGACATTCAATATTTGATTTATTTGATCGTGCCACGTTCTTTCATTATTTTGCTCATAACACCATCATTCTCACTGCATTCACTTCTTATATTTTCATTCAACACTATCATACACAGATATATAATGTATACTATAAATTGTAATACTCGTATATCAAATGTAAAAAAAAACGACAGTCATTTGTGATATTTTCATTAATAATTTTAATGTCCACCTGAACTTTAAAAATATAGTATACCAAAATGTCAATAATTTAATTTCACGGTTTCATTCAATGTCATATAATTAAAATAATATGCTACTTTTAATTAATTTCACAGTAGCATATGATTTTGGATGAGCGAACTATATCACGAAGCTTGTTTTCGGTTATCGATAAACGTTCCTTAAAAGCGTTTAAGAAAAGAAGAAAGGGACTGTGTAGGCAGTTCGGATGGGCTGTCTTCACAATATATCATTAATAATAAAACATAATTGGCTTAAAAAAAGTATAGCGAAAACGAATAAGTATACTCCCTTATGATCCGTCTTTAATGATCGTTTATTTCCGAAGAAATATTAAATTTTGTTTTTAAGCAATATTCATCGAAGATAAATCGGCATCAACTCTTAATTATACAATAGTTAAAAATGTAAAACGAGTATTCGGAAAATAATTAAAACACGATTTTATTTCGTAATTAGTTTATCCAATGTATGTATTTTCCCCCAATCTTGCTCCACGGTATCCCCTTTGTGACCACGACCAGGTTTTGCTACCTCGGTAGTATGATAGCAGGTTCGGGAGGTACGTAGGAAGATGTAGCCAGCAGACTCAACAAGGCAAGGCGAGCTTTCGCTATGATTCGCCCTGTATGGCGTTCCAGTATCATTTCGAGAAAGCTCAAGCTACAAATATTCAGAAGTAGCGTTAAAAGCGTACTGCTGTACGGATGTAAGACTTGGAAATCTACCGCGGACGTTATTGGAAAACTCCAGGTGTTTATAAAAAGGTGTCTTCGCTCAATATTCCAGATCTATTGTCCCCAAACAGTGTCAAATGCCGTTCTATGGACCATGGCAGCCGAAAAACCAATTAGAGAACAAGTCGCTAAACGCAAATAGCAGTAGATCTGTCACACTCTGGTCTGACCGGTCCCCTATGGGGGAAAACAGTAAGCGAGGCAGACCTAGAGTCACCTGGAGAAGAGCCCTGCAGGACGAGGTTAAGGCAGCAGGTCTCACTTGGGATGATGTTAGGCATCAGGCATGCGATAGAGTCGGGTGGAGAAAGTTCCTTGAAGCCCTATGCATCCACGGAGGTGTGACAGGACAAAATTAAGAGAATAAGATGTATTTTATATTTGAATTAAGATCACGTGGGAGAACTTCCAAATACGAAAAAATAAATTCCAAATCGAAACTTCAATTTTCAATTTCAATGATCTATTGAAATTTTAAAATAAAAGAAATGAGAAAACGTCCGATTCTGTTATCATATTCTGAAAATAATGGTCCCTTTAGTAATTTCATTGGTATTCCAATTATTATGGAAAGCGCCATTTTACCTCAGCCCCTCAACATTCCTTTATCGAATGCGATGTGTAGAGGCCTCCAATCATACATAACTATTTCAATCTATAGCGGAATTGTGGAATCAGGTTTAACTCGGTAGTAACACGATAAAAAAAAAATTATGAAAAAAGTTGCAGTATAAAATATAGTCCATTGTTTTGGCCGAAACACTGTGATACTTTAACATTATAAACTGTTAAATTAAAAAACTTTGTTTTATGTATCACAATTGTATTTTTATTTTACGCGACAGCTGTTTCATCAACCTATGTTGACAACATCAGGTGTTACAAAAATATATATTTCAAATGTAAAATTTTCGCGATTTTTCGGACCTTTAGAACGCTTAGAAATATATTTTCTAATGGATTTATGCGATAACGCTATTCATGGGGGTATAATTAAATTTTCTATTGAAGCAGTTTAATACTTCAATAACTCGCATCTTAGTTAATTCATAACCCCGGGTTTAAGATGTTTGTTCAGTAACAAAGTTATATTTCAGTTAAGAAATAACATTATCCACGCTCAGATCGGTACAAAACTGAGCCCGAAGTTAACGTAAGAGAACTTTTATTTTAAAAAGACACGTCTTAAGTAATGTTTTCTTTTACTTTCCCTTTGAAGTTTGTCACGGAAACCGAAAGCATAAATAGGCAAGTACATGCAAAACATTTTAAAGGAGTGCTTCTACAAATTTGCTATCCTTGGATTTGACTTGGACATCCGACAGGGGCAACACGTGAACTATAGAAAAAAAAATACTCTTTAAATATTTTTTTAAATCCAAATTAGAACAATGCGTTAGATCATAAAAATGTCAGGATACGCATACTCACGTAAACAATATATTCATATATTGTTTTGCTTGTAATAACTAATAACTATATCAGTATATAAGAATATTGGTTATACTATTAAACCTTTTTTGAATATTGAAGTTATTTTTTTTACAATAATAAAAAGCCAAAAATCCTTTCAGAACAAGCCAGTTGCGTGGAATAAAAAATGTCTCCGTGTTTTTATTTGTTTTAAAAACTAACTAACAAAACCATCACGCTGTTTCTCCGAAGGGGTAGGCGGAAAGAATGGACCGCCACACCGTTCTCTCTTGACATATTTCTCTCACGAATTCAACATTCATACATCGTGTCATGCACGCACGTTGATTTCTCCGACTCCACACGTGACCGACATTTAATATTTGATTGATTGGATCGAGCCACGTTTTCTCCCGCCTTCCTCTAATTCTGGCTACGTTCACGTCGTTTACCTTACCTTACCGTTCACCGTTCTTTACCATTTTGTCTTCATTCATTCTTTCCGTGTGTTCAAACCGAGATGTATAATTATTTTGTTAATAACACTTTCATTTGTACCGCATTCACTTCTTATATTTGTATTTGACACTATCATTTACAGATTTACTACACATTCATCTTAGAGATCTCATTTCTACTGTATTTATTCTACTCTCATCCATTTTTGCCAGGTGTATGCTACACTATAAAATAACATACGAATTTAACACGTCATAATGAAATAATACTTATCGTCTCGACCAATAACTACTCCGATCACACACATTCATCGATCACATCATTCAATAGAATGGAGAGTATTAATTTGATCCATCTATCTGTTAAATGCAGTACTTCTGCATCGCCGACCACGTTCAATACCCTTCATAGTCATATCAAGGGTTTACAATATCCAAGCCCGCAACCCTTCACCGTTGAAATTGGAAGCAAATAAATAGCAAATAAAAATAATAAATATCACATTTAAGAGAACATTAAGATTTTCCTGTTTTTTGTTTGTAGGTGGACGCTTTTCCACTTTTAAGTTTATTTTTCTCGACACCTTACATCTTGAACATCGGGAGAAATATATAAACGCGTTAATATCGTTTTCCTAATATATAATTCTAAATGTTCTGTTTTTTCAAATCCATACGGTAACGTCAGATTATTTAGATTCAATATAACAGTAATATGAGAGACATTAAAAAAATCGTAATGAATATTTCGTGGGAGCTGTACCGTGCTGCCGACAGTGAATGGCGGATACCATCTATCCATCTCTTTTATTGAAGGCACATTGGAAAAACGTTTTGAAGAATGAAAAAACGAAAAAAGTTTTCCTATATAAAGCTTTTATTCTTCTTCTTCTGCTTATAGAATTTTGGTCTGTTCCTGAAATCAGGCTGGCCTCTCTTGGGAGGTTGACTCCCAGTTATCTCTCTATCTCTTCGGCGGTCTTCCGGCTTTTATTAAGTATACGAAAGCGTACAAAGTATTTTATTTTACAGTGAAAATCTATGCAATAAATATTTAAGTTCTTTCTACTAGTTATTCTAGTTCATATTCTGATGGCAACGAGCTGTTGAAATCGATTTGGAACTAGAGTAACAAGTGGTATAAAGCTTAAAATGTATAATAAATATATTTTTATTTTGGTTTATTATTTACACTAAATTAACTAACTAACCATGACGCCATTTCAACGGAGTGGTAAGCAGAGAGAATGGATCGCCACAATGCTGTCCTGACATACCTCTCGGGCTTCCTCTACATTCATACATCGTACCATACACGCACGTCGATTATTCCGACTTCGAATGTGACCGCCTTTTAGTAATTGATTAATTTGGTCATGCCATGTTTTCCTCGGTCGTCCTCGCTTCTTTTTCCACTCACGCTGTTTGTGTACAACTTTTTAACTATTCTACTCTCATCCATTAGTTCCATATGTCCAAACCATCTCAGGGATCCTTTTTTAATTTTATCCATGATGCAGTCATCTGCCTTACATTTCTTTCTTATTTCATCGTTCGGTATTCTATCATACAACGTTTTCCCGCACATTCTTCTTGGTGATCTCATTTCTTCGGCGTTTATCCTGCTTTCATCCTTCTTTTGCCAGCTCCAAGCTTCACTTCCGTACATGAGGGTTGGCACTAGAACTCCATTGTGTACTGCCATATTTGCTTCTGTTGATATATTTCTATTTGCAGTAATGACTTTGAGTGCGCCATTTATTTTATTCCCAGCACCAACCCTTCTTTCCATGTCTTTCTCCATTATCCTTTCTCCTTTCTCCAATAAATTATTCCGAGAAATTTCAATAACCAACAAAAAGTATTATTTGAGGAGGAAAAAAAACTGGTTCTCTGCCCCTGAAAGCAACCCTATAGAATTATGTACGAGTAGGTACCTACTTAACAAGAGTTTCAGGGTTTTCCTGCGTTTTCACTTGAGCTATTACATATTTTCTGTATCATTTAAACATGTTATAATAAATTATAAAGCCACTTCGTTTTAATTAATAATTGAGTATATAGTAATGAAATATTTCCTTTAATCAGCCCTTCCTTACTTACTCCGTAGATCTATTAAATTAGGGCCAGGCCCTTCCAAGTTCGGTGTTGGCAAGATAAACAAGGAGACTTGTACTGCGAAATACTGAAGGGTGTGGCGTAAGAGATTTAATAATAAAACGTGTATGTATAGCAGTTCCTATTCACTTTCACGAACATTCTAACCACGTTACATAATTGGTAATCAACTGCCAACTCAATACATTAAAAATGTCACCAGATTCCGTGTTTCAAAAGAACAACTAACATGAAAATTCTTTATAATATGTACTTAATTTTTTATAAGCTTAGGCGATGACACCGTAGAATTCCAGAATGACCGAGACGACCTTCGTGCCACCCCGAAGGTCCCGGGTTCAATTCCCGGCGATGGCAGTGTGATTGTCACACTGTCTTTGGTCTGATGCAGACTTTACGAGACAATAAAATGGCGATAGATTAGCTATCTATCACATGTCAAGAGAATCAATATGATAGATATACACTTTTCATCGATTTGTCTCGCGCTATAATGATGTAAAGAGATTCAACAAAATAATATTTAATAATAAAGCTTAATCCATTTGTTATTTAAGGTGCAAGTTTTTTCGGGGGCCTACGTTAACTTCTAGTTGAAATTGCTTGAAAAGCGACGTTGTTTTTTCTATTCAATATAAAATTATATGATATTCCGAAAACTATACAAAAAAAAAATCACCTCACACGGGCAAAAACAAATAAGATGTCACATTCTGATCAAATAAGAAAAAAATATGTGTTATTTTTTTAACACAAGAAATAAACATTGTGGTAATCCATAATAACAATATTAATATGAAGAAAAAAAAAATGTAATTTTCACTTTTGACTTTATCTTTCTAAACATGCTCCGAATTTTATTAAACATAATAATCGGCAGAACGATGAAAATAGTTTAAATCGCTAATTATCTTATTTTTATGTTATTAATAAATAAGTGACAAAAATACGTATATAAATACCTACAACATTTTCAAAAATAATTCTCGAAATTATCTTTCATTCTGAGTTTGACACTTGTTTGGGCGATAGATATTAAATTAATACACATATAAAAGATAATTAAATAAACCTTTTTTTTAATACTTCCACTATTGCCTTTATTTCGACAGCTATCGGTTTCGCCAGGCTCGCTGGCATCGACAGACTGGTGAAACTTTTGCAAACTGAGTACAAACAGATCAGGGGTGGTAAACATGATTCTATACAAAAATAATCTTAAATCATGTTTTCAATCCCGGATCTGTATGTATGTAAAGGGCTAAGTTTGTAATAGTGACACCAGTCTGTTGATGCCAGCGAGAATGGCGAAACCGGTCGCTGTCGAAATAAAGATAAAAGTGGAAGAAATTCAAAAACATCGATTATTTAATTATTATATAAAATGAACTTCTTATCAAGAGATTTCAGTAAAATCATTTGATGAACATATAAAAGAGTTTAAAATTAGTTTGCTGATATTTTTTTCTTTTCATTTGAAACATTTGATGATATCAATGATAACGGTATTCAGAAAGTGTATCACGAAAGGCTTTGATTCTGGAAAATTCTTATCGTTTTGGTTGTGTTTTAATTTTGGAAGCGCGTACTTTATCAAACATTCTGCACATTTTTGGTAAATTGGTAAAAAAAACTGTCATTTAAAGGGAGTAATGCGGGTATATATATAATATGTTTAACCCATGGAATTCAACATACGTGAGATCGTATGTAAACACAAGAGATTTGTATGCATTGGCAGGCTTGCACAACGGAATACGAAAACACGTACACTGCGCAAACATGATAGACCTACTGACGGGGCGTAGACCGCACTATCAGACGATTAATGTAAATTAACTGGCCAAAATTTATAAACTTTTTTGGAGAACATTTTGAAAGAAAAATTATATCTCAAACAACCACTTCTTACAACGCGTTTAAAAATATTTTGTTAGAGAGGTAAAGCTTTTGATAATTTAATTAATTATAGGAAAATTTTCAGATTTCGTAGACACTGTATTATATTTAATGACCAATATTACAATATCTTTCACCACCACCAAAATATGTTATATTTTTGTAATTTAAAAGACATAATAAGAAAAAATAAGCAACGAACCAAAATTGGTGGGTTTGAAGACAGGCGGGCTGAAGTGGTGGTGGGCTGGCCCCATTTACCGGCGAACCGACAGCAGATGGAGAAGACAGGTTCTGGAGTGCAGACAGCACACAGGATTCCGTAGATTTGAACGTCGTTCTGCTCGCTGAACCGACGATATTGGATTGCTGGACGTGGGTGGATGAACGTGGCAATGGATAGAGAGCAGTGGCGCACTTTGGGAGTTGCCGACTTATTAGCAGTGGAGACAGCTCATAAGTCAATACGAAAAAATATTTTTTAAATAATGCTTAATTCTTACGACATAAACAACATGCTGTTAAACTACATATAATATAAACGAGTACATTTATTAAATAAATATTATATTTTTAGACAAAAACATAAGAGCGTCAAGTAAATGATTTGGTTAATATACGAGGATGGATTCTCACCATATTTAACAAAAATAAATAAAACAAAAATGACTGACAAAAAAATAACAGAAATTAAAATTAATAAAAAAAAAATTAACTGAGCTTACCTTGACCGCACGCTTACGTTTAAAATCTACTGCAGTAATGTGAAACAAAAAAATTCTCACAAAATGACCTGTCGAGGAAGCTCACTTGCTCATCATGAGGCGCATCCCCCATGGTACTCCGAACGTCGGAACTCCAACTGTGCTTCTTATCCGGCGAGAACGCGTCCCCAGTCTGGAGTCGATCTAAACACACTGAGCTGGTGGATGGAGCACTCTACGCAATGTACACCTTATTACGGGCTGTCTCAAACCCACTCCCCTGGAAAAGTTATATACTGTAAGTGAGGATAACCATTCCAAAAGTCAGGAATAAGTAAGAGTAAGGAGTAAGCATTTCCAGCTGCTTGGCGAGAGAAAATCAACTGAATGACACTAGGAACCCAATTTTCATCCACTAATGTCTAGCCTCGAGATTAAAATTAAGGAATAATTTTCTAAACTCCATTGCACCACTAAAGTATTCACCCGAAGTGGAAAGACTGGACGAACAGAAGAGAAGCTATGGATCCCTCAATTGGTTAAAACCCATTAAGTCTTTAATAGGCGGACAAGAGCTGCCGTGGAGGCAACTCTAGCGGTCAACATTTAAACAGGTTAATTTCATGGTCATGCAGCGTTTTCCTCGATCAAACCTATATTTCGTGCATATTACCATTAATGATTAATTTCTTATTTCCAAGTGTCATCAGAATCTCAGTGATTATTTTTTTTACTTTATTCATAACGTTTTGCATTTACATGTATATCATTTTATGCATATCATCGTTTCATAAAATATCATAAACAAACAAACCATCACGCCGTTTCCCAACAGAGATAATGGACCGCCACACTATTATATCCCGGCACACCTCTGTAGCTTCCTCCACATTCATACAGCGTGTCATACACACACGTCGATTCTTCCGACTTCTGATATGACCAACCTTTAAAATTTGATTAATTTGGTCATGCCATGTTTTCCTCGGTCTGCCTTGACTCCGTACTCCATTTTGATAATTAACGTATATAACGTATATAAATATAAACAATACATAATTAATAGTAAGATCTAAAAATATAACCATATAACCCAATTGTTTTTTTTTTTAATAAATTAAATAAAAAAATACAATAAATTTAGGATTTCATTTATACTTAATGCTAGTAAAATTAAATTTGCAAACGATACACTGTACTGTGCATGAAACTTTTGGGATTGAAACGGCTGTTGTTGCAGGTGACAGAGGGCATGCGATTCGGCGATCACGGGGGGCGCCCGCCCCCTTCCGCCCAGCTACATGTAAACAATGGGGTTTATATTTCCACACCTAAAGTGTTACCATGAAATCCAACAGAATTACGGAATTCGTGGAATCCAGTCTGAACATGAATCGAAACATCGCTACTAATTCAGAGATTCAGATATTAAATATTTTTTTGAATTTATTAAAGTATGGACTGATTAAATAATAATTAAATGAACCGATGTTTTTTAATAACTACTTTAAGCATCGGAGTGAATAGTTAAAGTAAACTGGCGAAACATGATAAAATGGTTTAATAATGATCAAAATATTACATTTCTAGACGTTGAATCAAATTTCATGAGAGAGTATCACACTCCATTTGATTAAATGCTTTCCTGCATGTTTCAATTTGACAGAGAAATAAAAACAATTGACATAAAATAACGAAAAATCTAGTTATCTGGTGTTTTCATCGATATTAAATGTTTAATATGAAGATTTACATTACCGTTCAAGAAACAAATAATAAAATAAAGTGGAATTTGCACACAATAAGTAGCTATTATAGATATATTCGGGTGGTGGTCTAGGGGATAGAACGCTTGGCTCCTGATCTAGGGGACTTGGGTTCGAGCCTGGACACGACCAAATTCCTTCTTCATAATAATGAGCTATTTTCTGCTCACATTGAAGATTGTAAAATAAATTCTAAAATCATTGATTTAAATCTTTGATTTTAGTCTTTTAAAAAAAAAAAAAAAACTTACTATAGAAAACAAAATATGTCTGAAATGAAAAAAAATATGATTATTTTTTTTTTAAAGTACCAATATACCAAGAAAAAGTAGGATCACCACGCTGTTCAACAACGAAGTCGAAAAAGGCCTAGAAAAATATGGCTAGTTGGAAAGTTGCATTCCTCAGTTAACGTAAGTCCCGCATGGACGGAAGACGGGCTTAAAGGGCGCCGCTGCGTTCTATAACAGCTTCGGATAAGCGGTGTGTAACTTTATTTGTCTATCTACCTTAACTATATTTATATTATACATACGAATACACACACAAATTTATCATACATATATAAATCAATTTAAATGTGATTGATGTGAACCTCATTCCGTATACGATACTCTATTCACGTTCAAAGCACTAATACCACAGAGAGGGTGGGTAGTCACCCGAGTTTTGGGATGGTTGCGAGTGCTTGCTTACAAAGGTAGTTTCAATCATACATTAAAGCAGTATCGTGCCAGTATCGATTTCAAAGTCTCATATCAGACTGAACGCGAAATGAACATTATGAGAACTTTAAAATAATCAGAACTCTTCTAGTTCCAAAACTACGGATATTAAAGTGATGATTAACTTGAAACAATCGGCTAAAACATAAGTAACATTTTCTTCAAACCTTAAAACCATCGATACGAAGAATGGCGAAGAATTTTAAATAATAAAAAAAACGAAATTATAATTATAAACAAAACTTTTTTTTGTCAGTCGAGGGGAGACTTTAGAAGTGCATTCATATAGTAATTTGGAGCATAAAAAAATAAATATGATAACAATTAATTCATTTATTGTTGCTTGAAATATATAGTTCATTCCAAATTTAATTTAAAAATATAAATACGTTTTTCAAAGAAAGAAAGATATTTCGTTTTAGTGAGACTCAGTTAAATGTTTTTGATTTCTTTTATATTCGTCTTACGAGTTGTGGTAAATTTATAGTATACAAAAAATATCATGGAAAATATTAAAAATTAAAAAGGCCATTGAAAGACAAGAAAAAATAATTAACCTAGTAAATTAATGATCCAAGCCCTATTTTTGATATGTTCCCATCATCTGCATAATCCAATTTGAAATAAAATTTATTCCTACCTGTAGACTACCTTTAGTATATATGTTACTTCTGTTCTTATTTTTTTCTTACTTGCTCTCATTTGTTTAAAATTGTTAATATTATTTTGTATACTGTGATTATAAACGATTTGGATTTGTTATTATTCTGTAATGTTTATATTTTTTTGAATAAATTGAATTGAAAAGTAAAAAAATGAAGGTAAATTTGTACACCGAGGCATGAAACCATCCGATAAACATGGATGTTTTGAAAATGCATTTTCCAACAGTTGTCCAAATGTTTTGAAAAATAGATATGGCCACTCTTAACCTTAACCAGTCTTAAACAAATCCAAAAGGCATGTTTCTCTCAATATCATTAACTGAAATACAAATACGACGAAAAATTGTTTAATTATAATAGTTTACTTAAAGAACACCTTTGCTGACTGCCGCAATAGACAAAACTCTATTTGAATAACTGCTATTATTTTGAAAACTAGACATGTCATAAATGCATAGCCGAGTGTATGATTGCATCTCTCAGCCTCGACGGAGCCCACATATCCACTGTAACGCGAGAAGTCTGAATGGAAATTCTCGGCTAATGGTATAGAAAGAAGTTGAAACAAGATTTTAAAATATTCTAATTGCTACATACCAGTATAACCCATGCTCCGAGACACCATTCGCTTAAAATATTCTCGTGCATACCTGAAAAGAAAAACATAATTAATTAAGAAATTCTTTATATTAGGTCCTTACATATGAAATTGGCGTTTTGTATGGCAGGAACATAAAGTTGATTTTTTTTTAAATATAATATATTTATTTAATCAAAGTATGTACCATTGCTATCTATGCACTTTTGTCATCTCATAGGTAGTTCATCGATCCCTTTACTAAAAAAACCATTCGGACGGGAATCAATAAAATCTTTGAAGTCGGTTTGGACTGCCCCATCGGAGTTGAATTTTTTCCCTTGCAAGAAGTTATCCAAATTTCGAAAAAAATAGTAATCTGTTGGGGCAAGGTCCGGAGAGTACGGTGGATGTCTTAGACATTCCAATTGAAGCTCTTCTAATTTGGTAGCCGTCTGTTGTGCAGTGTGTGGTCTAGCGTTATCATAAAGCAGCAGTGGCCTAGAGCGATTAACCAGCCTCGGTTGTTTAGCAGCTAGCTTTTCCATCATGGTTTGAAGTTGCTGACAATAGACATCTGCCGTAATCGTCTGGCCAGATTTAAGAAAGCTGTAGTGAACGACACCAGCACTAGTCCACCAAACGCTCACAAGTAACTTTTTTGGAGTCAATTTTCGCTTGGGGCATGGTTTGGCTGGTTCGGCAGGGTTCAGCCATTGCGATGAGCGCTTCCGATTATCATACAGGATCCACTTTTTATCACAGGTTCGATTTGTGTTCGATTCAAAATCCCTTAATTATTGTGCCGGTTGAGTAATGCAACGCAGCAGTCAACGCGCGTTTGTTGATTTGCTTCACTCAATTCGTGAGATACCCACCTTTCAAGCTTTTTCACCTTCCCAATTTGCTTCAAGTGGATTAAAACAGTTTTATCACTAACACCGCAGCCTGCAGTTAACTCGGACGTGGTTTGCGATGGATCCGCTTCCACAATAGCCTTCAATTCTTCATTATCAACTTTGGTCTCCGGCCGTCCACGGGGCTTGTTCTGCAGGTCGAAATTTCCAGAACGAAAACGTTGGAACCAAAAACGCACTGTGTTTTCTTTTGCGGCGCCGTCGCCATACACATCATTAATCCTTCGAGCCGTTTCTGCAGCACTGGTGCCACGGTGGAACTCGTACTCGTAAATAACGCGATATTTCAAGTTTTCCATTTTGTAAACTGAGTGACGCAAAGAAAAAAAACAATTGAGGAAAAAACAAATGAATTATAATTTTCGAAACACAAATACTTGAGTAAATAGCTGAATAAATTTGAATTCGGAATTCCTAACCAAAGAGAAGATATTTGAGATCAAAGTTGCCAGTACGGCAAAACGCCAATTTCATATGTAAGGACCTAATATTATTAACGATGCATTTTTTTATTTATTTTTATTTTTTATACAAAGACTAACAGCGAAGATTTAAATCAATGATATTATAATTTATTTTACAATCTTCAATGTGAGCAGAAAATAGCTCATTATTATGAAGAAGGAATCTGGTCGTGTACAGGTTCGAACCCAAGTCCCCTTGATCAGAAGCCAAGCATTCTATCCCCTAGACCACCACCCGATTAACTAAAATATCTGTAAAAGAACAATAATTTGAATAGTATCATAAGCCACATACGGAGGTAAATTTGCAAATATTGTAAAACTATTCATATGAAGCACTTTGTAGTTAGATATTTAAGATTAATATAAGTTAAAAAATAATGCAACACTTTATCTTCCACTGAAGCAAAGATAACAGTTCATAATGGAATTCTACTGCTCTTTGAAATGTGGTGCTACAGGAGAATTGTAGGAATTTCCTGGAGGGAACACATCACACAATACGAGGTTCTCAGCAGAATCGAAGATGGAGGCAACTTGTCCATTTCTAGAAAAGGTGAGCCCGATAGAAAGGCCATACAATGCATCACGAGGGTCTCCTGCATGATATAAAAGAGGGGATGGTTCAGGGAACAAATTAAAGAAGGCGCCCCCGACGAGAATATCTTAAACGGGTTTGCGAAGAGATGAACTGCGTCTCATAAGTTGAGTGGTGCAGAAGATCGAGCGATGAAGACAAGGCAATGGAAGACAAGACTAAAGACTTTTCTGCAATTCAATCCCTAGGATTGAAAAAAGTACCAATCCTCACGCAAAGAAGTTAAATTTGAAGCTGGCAAAAGAAGTATGAAAGTAGGATAAATTCCGTAGAAATGAGATAAGGAAGGAATGTAAGGTGAAATATTTTATAAAAAAGTTGATAGATAATACAGGATTACAAATTCTTTAACCAAATAAACAATGAAGTTTCACAGTACTAACACCTTCCTTCAACGAGGCCTAAGAAATTCTTAATAAGCCTTCAAAGAGGCATTCAGTATTAATTTATGCTTACAATATCAACAATTAATACTTGAAAATACTTCAAAATCAATGAGTTATTTGATTACGCATAACACATTCAATAAAATTGAACCCCCTTGGGATAAGTTCTAATAAATTCAATATATAATATATTCTGCATTGAATTTTATATTCAAACCATCCCGTTACTAGTTAAACATTTTCAAATAATATACGTATATACATTTGTTTGTCAACACAATAAATACCTGAAAATACTTCAAAATCAAAGAGTAATTTTTTTACGCATAAAACATGAACAACCTTGGGATAAGTTCTTATAAATTCAATATATAATATATGAAAATTTATATATTATATAATACAAAACATATAATGTTTATCCTTTTTCAGAACTTATAGAATATTTTTTTGACAAATTTTTATGAATTAAAACACTGTTTTTTCAACTCAAAGTGGAAAAAACAGTGCTTTAATTCATAAAAAATTGTCATTATGGAATTCCACAGTGTTAACGCGTAAAGTTTGTCTAGAATATTTTTTTTATATAATATTACATACAATTAGCATACTTTGGTCTCCCAGTCCGGCAACATGTCTCGCAAAAAGCTGAGATCAAAGAAGGACTTGACTGGTAGTTGAATAGAAACCTCGCGAAGATAGAATAAGTAGAAGGAGACTCCTAAACGATGGTCTGATTACATAAAGAATATCCCTGGTGACTGGATACAGAAGGCGCAAAATAGAAGCGTGTGGAGAAGTATGGGAGAGGTCTATGTCAGCAGTGAACGCATCGGCTTTATAAGTAAGTAAATAGCATATCATATGCTTATATGTAGTTATAGCAAATTTGGTAATAAATATTATAAATTCAATTTTAGAGTTTTATTAAATTTAGTAACACACGTTCTATTTTAATATTATGCATAAGTTTAATATAATAATCGAGTTCAAAATTAGGATCACTAAAATAGGGCAAAGCGATGCATATTTTAAAGGGAGTGACACGAGATCGAAATATTATAGATTCGTGGGGTGGACCCTGTATCGCAATAACAAAGTTATAATGAAAATGATAAATAATTAAATCTGTTACCTGGGGGACGTGTGCCCGCCGCGGAGCCTCGTTCTTCCGGCATTCATGACTTCGTTAATATTACGGTCTCGATTGTGAAGTCCTATACTAACATCCGAAGACGTCTTAAAATAATTAATACTAGCTTTGTTTGTCTCCCCCGACTCCGCGGCAAAAACTATGCACTGAAATGACAAAAAAAAACAGTTTTTTTTTCACCGAAGCCGAAGCTTTAGCTGTTTTAGGACACAGCTTCGCCAGCTTCGCTAGTGCACTCCCTAGATTTGTTCCCCGTCCATACAGGATTGATTTTAATAGATATTACGAGCGGGGTATTTTTTCACCGAACATTTATAATCATATGTTGAATATTAAATATATTTAGTACCGAATGCCGGTCTACGTAAAGGGGAAGGTGTACAAGGTGGTCTTGCGTCCAACCATGACCTACGGTTTGGAGTGCTGGCCACTCAAAAAAACATCAGGAAGACAAAATACACTGTGCATTAATGGGGATGCTTTGTTGGGGGAGCGTAGTAGGGCTGCTCGACCATATCTTCTTCTCCTATCTCAATCTAATGATTGGTCTGCAGCAAGGCGACGCATCTCCTCTTCCACTCCGCTCGGTCCTCAGCAACTCCCTTCAAATCCGCATAAGGTACTCTTGGCGAGGTCGTCCTCTGCCAATCAATCCCTCGACCATTCCCTCCAACACATTATGCAGGAAATATTCGTGTCGCAACACATACTCGTAACCAATCCATCTTACGCGCCTCTCCGCTATGGTGTTCAACACCTGCCTACTCTCTTCAACTCTGCTGAGAACCTCTTCATTTGTAATGTGGTCCCTCCATGAAACATGGCAACTCGTCGGTGGGTCCACATCTCAAATGCCTCCAGCCTTTTGCGCTCTCTTTCGCCCAGGCACCAAGTCTCGCAGCCGTACAGTAAAACACACCATATCAGGAAGACCCAAATCTGAGGCCAGTTTAGAGTAAGGCCATTCTCCGATAAATATGAAGAGACCTGTCTGAGATGGTGTAGCCACATCATGCGGCGCCCGGCAGACCATGTTACTCGGAGAGTGATGGAAACGGATAAACTCCCAGAAGATGTGGTAGACTCAAGTTGACGTGGATAAGATTCTCACAAGAGACCGGGGTCACCAGACACCATCCATGAAGGACAGTCCCGGAGATGCCATACGAGAATAACCGACCCCAAGTAAATGAGACAATGGCTAGGAAGAAGAAAAAGAATAACGAGTGCACGGCGGTCTTTATCAGAAGAATAGACAGGCCGTTTAATACCAGATATTCGGAACACATTCAGTTACATAAATAAAATATAAGATTTTTCACACAAATTACATTCTTTGAATTAGCTTCATGTGTTTGATGTGCTTTAACAAAACGTTCCTGCCGAGACCTTTCTCGTTTTTTTTATTAAGGCAAGAGAAAAGTGATTTTTATTAAAAATTGTATAATACAAGAAAATAGGTATTTGTGTTTTAAAAAATAACTTATTTGGAATAGGTGGGATGTAAAAATAAATCGTAAGAAAACAATGTTTTTTTTTCAAGACCAATAAGGAAAGTCTTAATTGTAGCCTTAACCCATTCTGAAGAGATGTTAGAATGCTAAAAGAAACAATTTTAAATTAATTAATTAATGAGGATTACGTGAGCAGATTATTTTTGTTCATCCTAATAACACAAAAAAAAGAATCCATAAAAAACTAAATTACACGTATGAAACGTGAAATTATTAGATTTATCAATTTTCAAAAGAATCTTATGAAATTATATGTCAGAAAACAGGGTTTAAAAAAAAGTAAGGGTATTCTCTCACATTAAAACATTATTTAGATTAATATTGAAAATAATTCCAGAGCTGTATGAGAAAGGGTGAAGCATTTCAGGGATTAAATCTTTTTAAAAACATTGTATTTTCACAACATTTTTATTGCACTTTTCACAAATATGTTTCGAGACGCAGACGGCCTTTTCCAGTGTAGCATTTTTCACAAAACTAGACAAATTTGATGCTTCTATATTAAATGGAAAGGGGTGTGAAAGTCTTAAGTAAGGGGTAATTATTATTTATGATTATGACACAGTGGGAACAAATCAATGTTTGGTAATGAAGTTTATTTGGGTATTTATAGAATAATCCACACGATTAAGAAATTTATGTCATACTTATGTACATGGTAAGTGCATTGACTGCCACCCCGAAGGTTCCGGAATCGATTCCCGGCGAGGGAAGTGTGATTGTCACACTGTCTTTGGTCTGGTGTAGAATTCACGTGACAATAAAATGGCGATAGATTAGCTACCAATCACATGTCACGAGAATCACTATGATAGCTATAATACCCTTTACATCGATTTGGCTCATGCTGTCATGATGTAAAGAGCGATTCAACAAAATAATAATAATAATAATAATAATGGAAACCAGTAAAAGCATGAATATAAAATAAGATCTTCCTAATTTAAAAAAAAATCAAGATAAGCTCTTATTAACGAATTCTTCATAATTGATGGACGTGTTGGAGAAACTATTGTATTTTTCCAAATATTGCGCCGTTTCACAGGCAGAGGCTAGACATGGGCTTGGACTTGGATTTTCTGGCTTACAGAGGTTTGGCTCTTGTGGCTATTCCTCCTTCCCTTCCCTCGCCCTCTACCAAATCACGTTTCAAACATTTTTGGAAACGTGATTTGGTAGAGGGCGAGGGACTCGATGTTTTTGTGTGGATCTCTTGAATTCTTCTACGCATCCAAGTTCCACTGCAACAACAGGTTTGGGTTCCCGACCAACCCATTCTTAGGATCCTATTCTTATGCGCGTACGAGTATGTCGATTTGATTGATTTGGCCCTGCCACGTTGCCGTCTTAAATGTTTTTTTTATTCGGTAAAGATTTTTGTAGAGTAACATCAACGTGGCAATGTTAAGTTTGAAGAATAATTTTATTGTAAGTATAACTGTGGGCTTTCCGTCCTCATTTCATTTTATTGAACAGGCCTTTATATTAACGCAGTTATGATAATAAGGTTAACCACAAAAATAAAATGATCATAAATGTCACCGGAATATGAGTGGTATAGGTAGGATCAAGAATAGAGAGTGTTATAGCTAACATACATATTAAGTCTACCTCGATTTCTCAGTTCATTCACAACGTTAATTTAATTTTCTTTTGCAATTCTTTCGCCAATTATTATTTCTAGAGTTCAAAAGCTTCTCTTTTAATTATGTTGTTCGTAACGCCTTCATTTGCATTGCAATCGTAAAGCTTTTGCTCGCTATTTTTATATCAGCTTTTGAAACTCTTCAAATAGTATCTGTTCCTAATAAGTGTACGTGCCAAGCCGATAGATCGAGTTAATTAGTAAAAAAAAAAAACACTTGTGGGTGGTTCCTTGTCACAAGACCGATTGAAAATTAATTGTGGCTCGGATTAAATAAATAGATTGCATTGCCACCTCATTAAAGACAAATCACTTGGTTTATCAGCAATTAGTGCGAGTATGGATTTCATTGGCACACGACAAAATACACGGCGCCCTTTCGTTCGCCTCACTCGTTCACTTTCTAGGCCAGCCCCCCGTCCATCCGACACTGATGTTAACAGTTATTTTATTTAAGCAAATCAAAGGATACATGTTAACAGTTATTTTATTTAAGCAAATCAAAGGATACATGTTAACAGTTATTTTATTTAACCAAATCAAAGGAGAAAGCTGCATGAAATAAAATGAGAACATTCTTTTGCAACGATAATCTTAACTTGAAACTCCGACAAAGTATGATTAAATGTTATATATAGTCGGTTCCACTATAATATATGGCTGCGAAACCTGGACTCAAGTGAATGTAATGAACCGGTTGGAATCGTTCGAGATGTGGATATACCGCAGAATGCTCCGTATACCGTGGACCGATAGGGTCAGTAAAGCAGACTTACTGCAAAAAGCCAGAGCCAATAGAGAGGTGTTGTCAAGTGTGAAAATTAAAAAGGTCTCATATTTAGGTCATATGCTAAGGGGAAAAAATACCACCTCCTTCGACTGATATTAATGGGTTAAGTGGAGGGACGTCGGGGAGTTGGTAGAAGGCAGCTATACTGGATAGGAATAACAAGAGTTCAGAACCTGTTCCAAATGGTGCAGGATAGAGATGCCTTTGTTGTAGTGATCATCAACTTTGGGGGGACCTGACACGGCACCGAAAGAAGAAGAAATGATAAACAAGGCCACATTTAAGCGACTCTATTTTTTTCTCGTCTATGCTCAGCACTCACAAATATAAACATCTTTCTTCTCTGGTTTCAATCCTGGGATTGGTTTGCAGCAATTTCCTCCATTATTCTCTTCCACTTTTCCCTGTCTTGTGCGGCTCTTTTGAGATCTGCATATGATGAGCAGCGCACGTCCACCAACAGGTCCTCCAGGTACTCTCGGCGTGGGCGTCCCTTAGAGTTTGTCCCCTCGATCATACCCTCCATTATGGCATGCAAGAGACCTTCTTGACGTATTACATGGCCGATCCATCTTGCACGCCTTTCGGACAAGGTCCTGAGCAGGTGCCTTCCTCCTTCGATTCCTTGAAGAACTTCCTCATTCGTGATGTGGTCTCTCAGGAAATTCCAAAGAGTCTTCTATAGGACCACATCTCAAAAGCCTCTAGTCTCCGCTTATCCCTTTCGGATAGGCACCATGTCTCGCAGCCGTACATCAAGACACTCTATACATAGGTCTTGATGAGGAGTATTCTCAGTTTTAGGTCTATATTATTTGACTCTATTATTTTCGACCTTTTGTTAAATGCTAGCCTAGCCTGATGTATACGGCTGTCGACCTCGCTCTTAGACCGACCGTCCCATGTTATTTTGCTCCCGAGATAGACAAACTCCTTGGTGTTCTTTAGTGGAACTCCTGACATCACTACTCTCATCTGATGCTGCGTTCGGCCTACAGTCAGCAGCTTTGTTTTGTCCTTATTTATCTTCATGTTGTAGCTATCTTGAAGAATGTCTTGCAATGTATCTAAGGCCTCCTGCAGTTCCTCCTCACTTTCAGCAACCATAGCAATATGGTATATAAATCTTAGCTGCAATGTAATATAATGTTCGCTAAATATTATTTATTGTAGGGTAACATACAGTAATGGTTAATACATATACAAATGAACAGAGTTAAATATAGATATAGAACGTTACCCACCCCTCACCCGAAGCTATTATAGGACGCAGCGGCGCCTTTAGTCAGCTTCGCTTATACAATCCCTAGGCCCGTCCCCCGTCCATTCGGGATTTACGTTAACTGGGGAATTCGGCATTCCAAAAGAAAGGGTTTCCAGGCCACGTTTAATATAGTTTAATTTATTTTCACTTGTATGTCTCAATCTCATAGATCGCTAATATTTTGAAATCGAGTTAAAAATTTAGTATTTAATAGAGAATGCGATAAATATGTCAATAAAATATTTAGCCACTTAATAAAAAGCGACAAGGACAAAAAATCTACGTCAATACGAGGCATAATAGCATCGAAACTTTTGAAAACATTCTTGCAGATGCGGAGAAGTACAGATGAGAACACAAGGAAGAAACTCTCCGAAACAATAAAAAAATCTCGGCGGAGAAAATAGTTTGGCCCATTAAATGGATTTAGACGCAACAGCTGGAGTCATCTCCGACTCATCTTATACGAATAATACGACTTTGACTAATACAAAAGGCATTCCTTTGGAACACCAACCCACGCCAGACTCGTAATTAAAACATTGGCGATATTAAATCGAGTCAAATATTTTAAACACTAAACCTTAAAGTTACTAATGTAATTTTATTACGTGTTTATACACTTATCTAACCGATTAGCTTTAAAATGCAAATAGATAAAACTAACTAACTTACCATCACGCCGTCTCCCCGGAGGGGTGGGCAGAAAGAATGGAACGCCACACTGTTCTGTCCTGACATACGCCTCTCGCTTCCTCTACATTCATACATCTTGTCATGCAAGCACGTAGATTTTTCCGACTCCTCACGTGACCGACATTCAATATTTGATTGATTTGATCGTGCCACGTTTTCCTCGGCCTTCCTCTATTTCTAGCTCCGTTCACGCCGTTTACATATACCTTCTTTACCATTCTGTCTTCACTCATTCTTTCCATGTGTGCAAACCATCTTAATGACCCTTTCCTTATTTTGTTCATAACACTTTCATTCGCACCACATTCACTTCTTATACTTGCATTTGTCACTCTATCATATGCAGATTTGCCACACATTCGTCTTAGAGATCTCATTTCTACTGCATTTATTCTACTTTCATCCTTCTTTTGCCAGTTCCATGCTTCACTTCCATACATAAGGGTCAGCACAAGAACACCATTGTGCACTGCCATCTTGCCTTTTTTGGATAGGCTTTTGTTTGCGATGACAACTTTAAGTGCACCATTTATTCTGTTGCCTGCCCCAACCCTTCTTTCAATATCCTTCTCCACCCTCCCATCCTTTGTAAACATGCTTCCTAAATAAACAAATTCATCCACTTGTTCCAGATTTTCACCGTTTACACTAATGTTGCACACTGTCATGCTTCCTTCTTTTTCGAAAATCATTACCTTAGACTTATTCACATTCATCATCAAATCGTATCGCTTGCATACCTCATACATCCTAGACAAATCCTGCAAATAGATAATTATTTAAAATAATTATATAAATAAAACAACTTTGTATTTAACCACGGTAGGGTTATTATATTGATGCCAACTAGTTTCGCTTAGACCCAAGCTTCATCAGGGCAGTATTTCAACTAAATAAACATAAAATTGTTAAGTGTATCATTATTTTGTCCTTTCATTATTTTGTTCATAACACCATCATTCGCACCGCATTCACTTCTTATATTTTTATTCGACACACTATCATACACAGAGTATCCACAAATTCGTTTAAGAGATCTCATTTCTACTGCATTTTTTCTACTTTCATCCTTCTTTTGCCTGTTCCATGCTTCTATCGTATTTTGTATTTTTAATGTAACAAAATTTAGGTACTCGCCCGAGAAGATTTTAATGTTCTAATCCCTTAAGTGTTATTAAACGTATTATTTTTCTTTATTTACGAAAACTTCAAACTTCCACCGAAAGATTTAATGGCTCTAAACGGTTGCTGTCAAAGTATGCGGAACTCTCCCGGAACTTTTTACAAACTCTAAATTAAAAAAGTCGGTTGCATTTTATAGGGAACTATCCCCGCCATGCGCCACCCCCCGCTAGCTTTCGCCTCATGTTTATCTTCACTCGAGTTAGTACTTTTAACCGTTAGAACACTGTTCATATTAAAAACATGTTACTATTTATACAATGCACACACACACTTCAAATCAAGAAGCTGTAGCTTTTGCATTTTGCCGAGGAGAATCGGTCATGGGTGGGCGGCATATGGCAATCTGAAAAAGTTCTTTAATAGTAATATTCCCCAATGTCTGAAACGCAAAATGTATGATCAATGCGTACTTTCAGTACTGACATATGGAGTAGAAACGCTAACCCTCACCAAGTCCACCATATGGAGACTCCGTGTAGCACAGAGTAAACACGAAAGAGCCATGCTACACGTAAGACTCTCAGACCGGATAAGAAATACTGAAATACGTAGAATACGAACAGATGTCGCCGCAAGGGTAGCGAAACTTGTTCATTTGCGGGACATGTTGCCAGATTGGTAGACGATAGATGGACCAGAAGAATGGTAGAGTAGAGACCCCGCGAAGACAAAAGAAACAGAGGGAGACCCCCACACGATGGTCCAATGACATTAGAAGAATTGCTGATGATTGGATGCAAAAATCACAAGACAGGAATACGTGGAGAAGTATGGGGGAGGCCTATTTCCAGCAGTGGACGACAACGCTGTCAATAATGTATTAAACGTAAATGTTTAAATATAAAACGGATTAATCTTATGGTTACACCCTTAGCAAACATAACTTGGGCCCCGTTTTAACAATTTTTATCAATTTAAAAAAAAAAAAATTGAACACTTGTTCACTTAGAATAAACCACTGTATTTGAGTTAGTATCGCCAACCGGTTTCACTCTGTAGCGAGCTTCCTCATGGCTATACACAAATTAGACACATGTTTGTGTATAGTCCTGAGGAAGCTCGCTACAGAGTGAAACCGGTTGGCGCTACTAACTCAAATAAAGTGGTTTATACAAAGTTAAAAAGTGTTTACTTTTATTTTTAAACATGTCAAACCGCCAAGTAATGGCTTTGTATCAAAGTTTAATTTTAAATAACCTGGATATTTAAATATCTAAAATTTTCCATCACTTTGTGTGGTGGAATCACATTTGAATATTTTTTTTTATACATTGAATTTTCACAACACTTTTTACAGACACCCGTCTTTCTCAGTGTAGAAAAATTTACACTGAGAAAATGAATATGCGCCCGGAAACATGTTTGTGTTAAAGTGCAAAGAGTCAAATTTACGCTATTCATGAGATAATATAATATTTAATAACAGTTTGACCACGTTCACTTTACAAATGAAAACTTATTTTTTTATAATAATTTTAGTTAAAAATTTGCTACAATACAAAATATAAGAGTTTGCCAAATTGATTGCCAAATAATCAAAAATATGGATTGCCAAATAATCAATTAAGCAGAATACAAAGCGTCAATGCTGCTGCCCGATTGATTATGGGGCAACAAAAATACTATCATATCACGCCGCTCCTGAAGGACCTTCACTAGCTAAAAATCTGAGAGCAAGTAAAATATAAATTGTGTTTCGCAGTGTTTAAGGCTCGACACCAAAGAGCGCCAACGTATATTTCGAACCTCTGCGTGACACCCATGCCAACGGAAAGGCAACGTTCACTTCGATCAGTAGAAACAAGTTCAAACAAGATAACAATTCCAGTCAGAGCCAATAAGGCAAGTTTCTATAATCGTGCTTTCATAGAAACTGGCTTTATTGGCTCTGACTGGAATTTATTCTATATAACTACCCTTAGCATAACAACACTTTACTTCACTAATTACAGGCATGTTTCGGTTATAACATAATGTACAAAATTTTGTACATTGTAACAGTTATGTTATAACCGAAACATGTCTGTCATAAGTGAAATAAAATGTTTTAATACTAGTGCAGTTATATTTATTTAAATATGAATCAACAACACAAAGTTTTTCAAGATTTTAAACATAACTGTATATTTTACATGGATGTTGGTAGTACTGAATCAAGAGTACTCGTATATACAAATAATACACTTGTAAGTAATACGATTTATTAAAAAAAAAAATATTTCATACGTAATCCGGCATTGTTCCGTTATTTTAAAACATAATGACCTTTTTTATTATGCTTTCACTTAACACGTCATAAAATTACAAAATTTTCAAATATTTCATGTGAAACAAGAGCAGTTAGGATGATATACAGTTTTCTGTGGAGACCTATTCCAGACCGCTGCTGTTGCAAGCCAAAACAAAACACGTAACGTATCGCATCTACTGAAAGGGTCTCCGAGTTTTAGGATGACGCATCTTCATGCTTTGTCTTTAAGCGGGAAAAACTTCGACCAGAGTATTCTTCTTCTTCCTTTGCCATATCGGGTTACTCCGACGTTAGCCATCACTTCTGCAAAGGTCTCTATGCTTTTTACCGCTTGGAATAATCCATCCACGCTCCTTATTACAGTTCAGTCTCTTATATTGCACAGCCATGACGTTTGCCTTCTGCCAGATCAACGTCGTCCTTCAATATTGCCGATAATCATGAGATGGCGGATCTCATTTTTCTCCACACAAGACGCGACCCAAATAAAAAAAAATTACGGACCTTAATGCATTTTAACAAATCTTTGCAACAATGAGCTCTCCTCAGGACTTAAAAAAAAAAAAAAAAGCTGTACGAAAGATATTCGATTGCATAATTAATGTTCAAATTGCACGCATAACGTTGTCGAAATGTGTAGTATTATATATACTTCAACCATTTTTTAATTTATCAGGGATTACCTCTTATACCTAAATAATTGCACAAACTTGAATACATCAATAATATTCAAATTCGTTTTTGAAAGACTTTTTGTTGTTGTTGTTGTTACACTTGCTAATAATAATAAAGTAAGTAAAGTGTATAAACTGTCAAATTATAAAACTCTGTTTTTATGAATCACAATTTTACTTTTATTATTCGCGACAGTTGTTTCGTCAACATATGTTGACATCATCAGGTATTACAATAATATATCAACTGTTAAATTTTAGTGATTTTTCGAAACTTTGTGTATTTGTTCCTATGTCAATAAAAAATATATAAAAATAAAATAAAATTGTGATTTATAAAAAACAACAGTTTTATAATTAAACAGTTTATAATGTTGAAGTATCATAGTGTTTCGTCCAAAACAATAAGTAAGTAAAATCACACATCACTACTCTAACAACAACAAATGATTAACTAAGGAGTAGATGAAAAAAATGAACCGCCACACTCATCTCTCGCTTCCTGAACATTCACACATCGTGTCATGCACGCAATACAATTATTTTCGACTCATCACACAGACAACTTAAAATAACTTAAACGCAAACTTCAAAATATATTGTTTGATAACATAGAAAATGTTGTAATACTATCGTTTGTTGAATATGGAAAATAAACGTACGTTTTCGGGAACTTTTATGAAACTTTTGATAATGCTCTGGAAATGAAAAACATGTCGTTTTCTGATAATATTATACAACGAATGATATTATGCTCAATATTTAATATTTTTACAGTTTTAGCAACCACAAATAAACCGACCTGTTTATATAATATCATAGACACTGTAAAAACATTGTCAAATTCTCCCTTCGGGCAACATCCGTAACAAAAGATTTCATTGCGAAATAATTATTTGAAATAAAAAAAATCTGCTTCCGAATTGATGTTAATCTCGCTTTCTATCAAGACAATTTGAAAAGATGAATACAAATAACACCTTTTGTCAGATCAACACCCACCGTGTCCCGCGGGGGACAATGTTGTATTCGTGGAAAAGTGTTATTTTGTAAGAAAAGCGAGGGAATATTTGGAAGATTAGTATTTCATTACGGTTTAACCTCCCGTCGCTCCATTATACTTGCGAAAAGCTCAGAGTTTTATATAGGAATCTAATTATTTTTATATAGCAAGAGTTTTAAAGGGAAATAATCATTACTGTAAAAGGGTATACTCATTATTAAATCATTATGGATAAGTTTATTGAAGAAGTCAAATCAATTGACCTGGGTTAAACAATGGGAAGCAAAAAATAGACATAATATCGCACGCTTAGTAGTTAACTGACCGATTATGGTTTAGATCATAATTGAGTTAACATTAGACAGAGGCTTGTGTAAACGCTATCCATCTATTTTTCCTAATGTTAACATTATCCATTCGTACGTACGATAATCGTTCACAATGTTAACGCTATCCATTCGTACGTATTTTTCGACTGTTTTACACCGACTCATGTCAGATTGAGCAAAACTTGCTTTTTTGAGTTAGCCAGTGTTCTATTAAGCGTGCGATATGCTTGCAGATGATGCGGTGCTAATAGCAAACTCTGAAGATGATCTACAAAGGTTACTGTACAAATCAAATCAAATCAAATCAAATCAAATCAGTTTATTAACTCAATAGACATTACAAACAGTAAAATATTTAAGGCATCTATTAAGTACAGGTAAGATATTATTATAATACAATAAAGTACCAGGAACGCATTAGAGATGGTTCGACATTAGGAAGACAAGATACTTTCTAAAGTCAATAGTATTTGCCCCCTGAACGTACTTTCACTAACATGAAAGACGTCGATCTCCGAGGAGACCGCGTTCAGCAGACTAATTGCTCTTCCCACCGGTGTCACCAGAGGCAGATTGGTTCTGGCAGCCGGTAGGTAAAACAATCTGTGCTGTCGCTGTCGGAGATATCTATCGGGGACAAAAAGACCAACATCCTCCAGTACGGCCGAGTTCTCAAAGTATCCCCTAATTAATCTGAAGACATGGGTTATTAGATGTCCATCTCTTCGAAGCTGTAAAGAATTGGCTCCGAGCATTCCCAGAATAAATGCCGTGGGATAGAGCCACGGATAACTACCATACTCCCTCATGTAGAGATACCTCAGAAATTTTTTCTGAACCCTCTCCAGCATAACGGAATATCTCGCCTCGTGAGGACTCCATATCACAGAACCACTCTCGAGCCTGCTCCGAACCAATGCGTTGTATAGGACTCTGAGCACATTGGGATCCCTGAAAACTCTTCCGGTCCGGACGATGAACCCCAACATTGCATCAGTGCAATGCCACAAATCCTCTCGATATGTGCACGAAAAGTCAGCCTACTCTCATAGATGATTCCGAGATCACAAATTCCACATATCATCTCAAAGATTCAACATGAAAATCTCCATAGACAAGACAAAGAGGATGGTTAAATCAAGACAACCAGTACGATGCAAGCTTGCATTAGATAATAAAATAATAGAACAAGTGATGAATTTCAAGTACTTAGGTGTTGATATATCAAGCAGCAGTGACCTCTACGGAGAAGTAAGTGAACTAACAAACAGGGCCGCCGTTGTGGCTGGCTGCTTGACGAATGCTGTTTGGAAAAATTAAATATGCTAAAGGAGAGCAAAATTCGAATCTACAAGACATGCATACTTCCTATAATGACATGTGGAATAGAAACGAGAACTGACATCATCAGAACAAACAGTCTCCTAAGAACCACAGAAATGAAGACTCTCCGATCCGTTGCGAGAAGACACTCCAAGACAGAATAAGAAATTCTGAAATAAGAAAGATATGCTATGTAGAAGATGTCGTGCGATGGTGAAGACTGAGAAGACGCTATTGGAGTGATCATGTGGAAAGAGCATGTTTTGAAAGAATGATAAATATAATCGCAAATAAAGTACCAACAGGAAGACCACCTAATAGATGGCGAGACAGTTGGACATCTGCATCTTAAAACAAGCTCCGAGAAATAACAGGACACAGTCCTAAATAATGCAAAAGAAGAAGAAGAAGTATTAGGTTATGAAACTCAAAGAAAAAGCAGATGAAAATCTTACATTAACTTATCTGTGATATTTAATAAAAACACGTATAAAAAATAAGTAAAAAGATCCCTGAGATGGTTTGGACAAATGGAAGAATGGACTAGAGAAGATTTGTTTAAACGTGCCACGTTTTCTTAGGTCTTCTTCTTTTTCTAGTTCCACGATATAGTTGATACGAACAATAATCTATATATTTAATTATTAATTGAATATTTACCGAATGCTTGCGTTTTTTATGCCTCTTGACTAGGGAATTAAGAGAGGCATACGAGTATACATATTAACGACCATCGCTTCGCTTATTTCAATCAAAGGGATTAGAAGTATATCATTTTTGCAGATTCTTGGAATGTCACTTGGGTCTATAATGTAGTAGTTTCCCGCAACTTTTCAAATTTGTATATAGCAGATTATTTGAGCCTAATTACTGTATACAACTTTAAGCTATTGATTCGCATGACATGTGATACATTTTAGTATCACGTAAATTTTACATCAGACACAAGACATTGTGAAATGACGTTGCAATCACAAAAGATCATATAATTGTGTATTTATAAATATTTTACTTTCAATACTGGCTCCATTACTTAATGTTAGAACAATTAAATATGATTAGGATAAATGGTGATAAAATAGAACCATTCGTATGTATTATTCGTCCCCTTTTAGACAATAAGTAAATAAAATACAATTAGTCCGGCGATTCGTTAGAGTACCAACCTGTGATACCCCACGAAATACACTAATGAAAATAGATGGAAGGATTCGCGAGCGTGGCGGTCTGTAACAAACCAGTGACTCCTGTGGCTTTGAAAGTAATGCTATTTATCATACGTGTGAAGCATAATACTGGCAACTTGTTAAACCCTTCCTTGCCGATGCTGCTTAGCTAGTACACATCGCTTCTGATAACTATTACATACGTTCAGAAGACAAATACCAAGAGTATTTTACTTTACAGAATAATAATAAATTATAAATTGAATAAAATTATATGTTAATGATGTAAATGGAACCAGAAAAAGAGGAAGACCGAGGAAAACGTGGCACGATCAAATAAATCAAATATTGAATGTCGGCCATGTAAGGAGTCAGAGAAATCGACGTGCGTGCATGACACGACGTATGAATGTTGAGGAAGCGAGAGAAATATGTCAGGAAAGAAAAGTGTGGCAGTCCATTCTTTCTGCCTACACCTTCGGGGAGACGGCGTGATGATTAGTTAGTTAGTTAGTTTAAATTGGATAATATATAGAGCGCCATTTTTATGAATCGACGTCTTTATCTCAAGACTTATTGATATTCTGTCTAGATTGCAAAATTCACATAAAGGAAAAAAAATATTAAGAAGATTCATTTAGCTTACGTTATTTTAAATATAGCTGAAAAAAAGTTCAATAGTATAAGATAAGCAAAACTAATAATTTATATAACTTTTCGTATGAAGCATTCACTTTGTGGTTAGACCTTTTTTTTTTACTATTTGTATTTAAAATAAAATAAAAACACTGTGCTGGTTTTCACCACTATGCGGTTATTTTAATTGCCGACTAGTTTCGCTTGTACCCAAGCTTCCTCAGGGCTTCGTAGTAACTGTTATAACGAAGCCATGAGGAAGCTTGGGTACAAGCGAAACTAGTCGGCAAATTAAAATAACCGCATAGTGGTGAAAAACAAATACAGTATTTTTATTTTATTTTATTTTTAATACAATATATATTTTTCATTATTTATATGATACAGTTTATGAGAGAATCACGAACGATTTACGGAAACAAATTTATCAGCAATGGAAACGTGAGTTTCCGCAAGCGCGATTTATTTACAGGATATGAAAATACTTTATAACCAGAGGGCTGTCGATAGGATGACCACCAAAGAGATGGAAAAAGATCACATGACCAAAATTGATATCCTGTTTTAACAGTTCGCAAGTCTACAGAAAGAAGAAATTATCATTTTGAATTGCGTAATGATTACACAGCACCGCTACGCGCGTTTTTTTATTATTATTTTAGGACAGTTAAGGCCGTGCCATACTGTTTGAAACAAGCTCTCCACAGGGGTGACCTTGGTGGAGAGCTGTGGAGCCCACGGTTGGTGTAGCGTCCATACAGTTGTAAACAAGCTCTCCACATGTGGAATGCGTGTTTAAACGGTGGATCCACACGCATACTATGCGCGTCCGTCCACAAAGTTTGTTGAAAGTTAAACGAATTTTGGTTTCAAACAAGTGTCTACACAGTTTTAAACCGCCGGTGGAGACCGATGTGGAGAGCTTGTTTAAAACAGTGTGGCACGGCTTTTAGGGAAAGGTTAAGTAAGGATGGGCCGTCACGATCCGCAAATAAATAAATGGTATCGACTCGCTTGGTCCAACATGACCACGGCAAGCATTACGCGTCCCAAAAGTGCTGGCAATCGTTCAACGGCCAGCGGCCACGTGGCCCTCGGTGCGGCGGGCATTTATTATCCATAAAAAAACAATCCCGAACATTCCAAATATTCGGCACAGATATTTTTAATTAAGGCGACCAAATGGACAAACATCGCGCAATTAAATTTTACGTTCGCTATCCTGTGATATCTAGTGAATACGACCGGAACGTGGTGGTTCGGATACCGATCCAAATACTGAAATAATATGATCAGTTTCACATTCCTTGATTATGGAAAATCAAGTTATTAAAACAATTTGCATACATATTTGAATTGTATATGTATACATATTTGAAATACTTTACTAACAATGCTACTAACATGGTATTTTATGTAGTTGCCACAATACAGGCCATGCCTAGTGTGACAACTACAGTCCATTTTTTTGTCAAATTAATGTATAACGTGTATAAAGAAAAAAAAAAAAAAAAAATTATACTTGCAACATACAGATTTTCATTATTACGTTAAATTTAAATATTTTCTGAGGATGGGGGATTTGTTTCGGCTAGCACAAGACAGAGTGATAGATTACGTCGGAGGGACCTGACATGGTACTTTGAGAAGAAGAAGAACTGATTTTACGGTTGCCATCGATTTGAGAGTATTCAAAACTGCATGGAGACAAATAACAAGACTAAAATTAAACGGATAATTAATATATTGTAATTTTAATTTTAGGAATAAGAACTCCCACGGATGTTGAAATAAGATGAAAACGTAATAACAAAACTGTAATAACAAAAGCAAAAATCTTGTAAAACGCTATTTTAATTGCTAAGTAATTTAATATGGAGTTTTACGTTTAGTAAACAGCTTTAAGCTTATTTTATAATAATAAAATTGTACATTTTACATTCATATTTTTCATTAAAAATGTACAAGGGGATAAGAAATGAGCAAAATAAAAAAAAGTTTTCCACAATGGTAAAACTAGACTATTTACAAGTCTCGTTAAATAATTGAAACAAAGGATGGCAACATTGCTCGCATAAAAAAAATCGGTAGTGCAAAATTAAAACGGCCGGGTAGAATACATGTGGAGAGAAGAGAATAACGGAAGATGAAGATGAATTGAGGTATATTCTCGGGTATATTCTCAAATATCTATGTATCACACAGGTGCAAAAAGAAGAATAATTGAAATCTGTATCTGAGAGTCATAAAGTCTTAATTGATTTTTTGGCCGAAATGTGTCAGAATATAATTATTTGTTGTTTCTTGAACAATGATATACAACTCCATATTAAATAATTAATTTATAATAGTAAACACGATTGTTTAGTGGTTTTACTTGGATTCAATTTATATAAATGATATGAATTGCGACAAATTTGTTTCGCCTTATGAGGGCATTCTCAAACAACCAGTTTGTAAGTAAAACCAATAAACAATCGTGTTTACTGTTATAAATTAATAATGGAGTTTTACAAAACAAAAACCTCAATCATCAATAAATAATTAATATAAATGAAAACGTCCGTCTTCTAAAAGTTTTATTATGTTTTATATGAAATGACATGTTTCGCCCTTTTAAGACATGTGATAATGCCTTAGAAAGGCGAAACACGTCATTCCATATAAAACTTAATAAAACTCCTATAAGACGGACGTTTTTATTAATGATTATAATTATGTTATGATTCAATCTAGGGCTAAACTATATTATACATATACTGAATACACTATACTATATTAGAGACTGTGTCGACGATAACATATGTTAATCACTTCGGGAAAAACAATTTTAAGATTAAATGGCTCTCGAATGCAGAAATAATGTAATTTGAACAAAGTGATAAAAAATCTTGTTGAATTATTTAAAATATCGATTATTAACTCCTAAAAATTATAAGTAATCACGTATCTTTAAAAAATATATATTACAATACGTTAAATACATAATTCATTTGTCAATTTTGATTAATTGAATAATAAAAAAATAATAATGTCATTGTGTAACTCATAATATTATATAATATACCTAATAATATTTGTAATGTAATATTTTTCTTTTTGGTATTTAATATTACAAAAATATTATCAACTAAACTTTCTGTATATACAAGTATATGGAAGCATGGAAAAATAAACTTCTTTAAAAATTCCTAGAATTGTACATTTAAAATTAAAATTTCATTCGTTCTATTTAATATTTGTATCAATAAGGAAGCGCCATTACTATTTTATTCTCGGTACTCGTGTCCAAAGTTGAGAGAACTTTGATTTATTAGTAAAATTTAAACATAAACGCCGTAATAAAAGCAGAAAACTTCATTTTAAAATAAATGAAAAAGATACAATAAGAAAAAATCACGTGAAAATATAACGAAGAAAACTGAATGTTTTAATTGCGCAGTTAAAATAAAATGATTTCCGTTAACATGATTGATAGGCACATAAATATTTTTCTAATTTAAGGATATGACCATTGACATGGAAAAGTTTCGCCAATAAAACAAATAGGTCGTAAAAATAGCACGTTCGAAAATATATAAAGAAGAATATTCGATCTAGTCAGCTGGTGCCGGGCCGGCGAGCGAGGTCGCGCGAGATGGGCTTCTTAATGGGCGCCTCGGAGCTGTCCCACGCGTGTGTCCGCGCCGATCTTATATCAACATTTATTGTTTTGACAAAGTCAAAAACTGAAAAAATCCGTGACAAGAAGCCGAGAATCACAGATGATATACAACGTGGTACAAAAAAAACCGTTTTCAAGATCTTTTATTCCATTTTATGGGGAATAAACAAATGTGGGGAAAATCAAACTGCATTCGTTTATCAAACAGTCAATCAAATCAGTTTGTTTTCTTAAAATATATAACTAACTAACTAACTAACTAACCATCACGCCGTCTCCACGGAGGGGAAGGCAGAAATAATGGAAAGCCACACTGTTCTGTCCTGACATACTTCCCTCGATTCTTCTACATTCATACATCTTGTCATGCACGCACGTCGATTTTTCCGACTCCTCACGTGACCGACATTCAATATTTGATTGATTTGATCGTGCCACGTTTTCCTCGGTCTTCCTCTATTTCTGGTTCCATTTACATCATTAACCGATCATTTTTTTACCATTCTTTCTTCATGCATTCATTCCATATGTCCAAACCATTTTAATGATCCTTTCATTATTTTGAAGAATGTGCGGGAAAACGTTGTACGAGTATGATAGAATACCGAACGATGAAATAAGAAAGAAATGTAAGACAGATGACTGCATCATGAATAAAATTAAAAAATGATCCCTGAGATGGTTCGGACATATGGAACGAATGGATGAGAGTAGAATGGTTAAAAAGTTGTACACAAGCAGTGTGAGTGGGAAAAGAAGCCGAGGACGACCGAGGAAAACATGGCATGACCAAATTAACCAATTACTAAAAGGCGGCCACATTCGAAGTCGGAATAATCGACGTGCGTGGATGAATGTGGAAGAATCCCGAGAGGTGTGCCAGGACAGGCCAGTGTGGCGATCCATCCTCTCTGCCTACCCCTCCGGGGAAACGGCGTGATGGTTGGTAAGTTAGTTAGTAGTTCATTATTTTGTCCATGACACCATCATTCGCACCGCATTCACTTATTATATTTTCATTCGACACTATCATACACAGAGTATCCACACATTCGTCTAAGAGATCTCATTTCTACTGCATTTATTCTACTTTCAACCTTCTTTTGCCAGTTATATGCTTCGCTTCTATACATAAGGGTCGGCAAATGAATGTTGAATAAAGATGTCGGCACTAAAAAAATAGATGGACAATTATGATCACCATAATATGAATAGGCTCGCGTTAAGATCACTCCATGGCGACGTTTAACAAGCAGTAATATTAAAGTAATATTACACGTCGGGAGTGCTGATTTTGATCACATCGTTATTTGAACAGCACTTCTGTGACAAACTGCCCGAGATACGAGTTAATCTAAAAATATGATTCACGCCGACAGCTTAATACAAGCGGGGACGTCGCTGGAGTAAAATTCAATTTAAAGTTTGTTCAACCACTGGAAGTAGACACAGCAATTCTCATACCCACCCGCGGCCAGCAGGGGATGTGTTTGTTTACTCTGGGAGAAAGTGATAAGGGGGTCGCTGATCTGTTTGCGTTCAACTATTCCGCGGTAAGAAAAATATAATAATAATGCAATCACTCGAAGAAAGCAAATCTTAAAAAAAATTATACTCTCTTTTAATTTAATGCGAAATGATAAAAGTTGTCTACCTGAATAAACAATCTTATAAACTGTTAAATCAAATAACTTTATTTTTGTATCACAATTGTATTTTATTTTACGCGACAGCTGTTTCATCAAGCTATGTTGACATCATCAGGTGTTACAATAATATATCAAATGTCAAATTTTCGTGAATTTTCGAATTCATATGTGTTTTTAGGTTCAGTTTGAAAATGCCCTCGCAAGGCGAAACAAATTTGTAACTGCTATTTATAAAAGTAATTATATGAATTAAATCAAGTAAAACCATTAAACATTCGCGTTTATTATTATAATAATTATAATGGAGTTTTACAAAACAAAAACCTCAACAATCAATAAGTTGAAGGTAGCTGATATAGCTACCCAGGTTACCCTATATCGCCGTTTACGACTTAAACATCGTATCGTGGTCCAGAACCTTTGGTTCAACCAACAGTGTGTAATTCTTTCCCCCACCCTAAAGTTTTTAAAATCAATATAAGGACACACTGTTTGGCGACTAGGTTCAGTTTGAAAATGCCCTCGAAAGGCGAAACAAATTTGTAACTGCTATTTACATAAGTAATTATATGAATTAAATCAAGTAAAACCATTAAACATTCGCGTTTATTATTATAATAATTGAATAATTTCTTTGATATAATTTTAAAGTTCTTGCTGAAATTGAATAAGTACATTCGAATTAACATAGGAACAAATATACATAAAGATTCGAAAAATCACGAAAATTTGACATTTTATATTATATATTATTGTAACACCCGATGATGCCAACATAGGTTGATGAAACAGCTTTCGCGTAAAATAAAATACAATTATGATACAAAAACAAAGTTATTTAATTTAACAGTTTAAAATGTTAAGGTATCATAGTGTTTCGGTAAAAACAATGGACTATTTAAACAATCTTATGTTTTAAATTATTAAAGGGTCATTTTATTGTAATGTCCCTTACGTATGGAAGTGAAGCATGAACTGGCTCAAAAAGGACGATAGTAGAATAAATGCAGTAGACACGAGATCTCTTAGACGAATGTGTAGAAAATCTGTATTATTATCGTGTATCAAATTCAAATATTAGGTCCTTACATATGAAATTGGCGTTTTGCCGTACTGGCAACTTTGATCTCAAATATCTTCTCTTTGGTTAGGAATTCCAAATTCAAATTTATACAGCTACTTACTCAACTATTTGTGTTTCGAAAATTATAATTCATTTGTTTTTTCCTCAATTGTTTTTTTTTTCTTTGCGTCACTTAGTTTACAAAATGGAAAACTTGAAATATCGCGTTATTTACGAGTACCGAGTTCCACCGTGGCACCAGTGCTGCAGAAACGGCTCGAAGGATTAATTATGTGTATGGCAACGGTGCCGCAAAAGAAAACACAGTGCGTTTTTGGTTCCAACGTTTTCGTTCTGGAAATTTCGACCTGCAGAACAAGCCCCGTGGACGGCCGGAGACCAAAGTTGATAATGAAGAATTGAAGGCTATTGTGGAAGCGGATCCATCGCAAACCACGTCCGAGTTAGCTGCAGGCTGCGGTGTTAGTGATAAAACTGTTTTAATCCACTTGAAGCAAATTGGGAAGGTGAAAAAGCTTGAAAGGTGGGTACCTCACGAATTGAGTGAAGCAAATCAACAAACGCGCGTTGACTGCTGCGTTGCATTACTCAACCGGCACAATAATGAAGGGATTTTGAATCGAATCATTACCTGTGATGAAAAGTGGATCCTGTATGATAATCGGAAGCGCTCATCGCAATGGCTGAACCCTGCCGAACCAGCCAAACCATGCCCTCAAGCGAAAATTGACTCCAAAAAAGTTACTTGTGAGCGTTTGGTGGACTAGTGCTGGTGTCGTTCACTACAGCTTTCTTAAATCTGGCCAGACGATTACGGCAGATGTCTATTGTCAGCAACTGCAAACCATGATGGAAAAGCTAGCTGCTAAACAACCGAGGCTGGTTAATCGCTCTAGGTCACTGCTGCTTCATGACAACGCTAGACCACACACTGCACAACAGACGGCCACCAAATTAGAAGAGCTTCAATTGGAATGTCTAAGACATCCACCGTACTCTCCGGACCTTGCCCCAACAGAAACTATTTTTTTCGAAATTTGGATAACTTCTTGCAAGGGAAAAAATTCAACTCCGATGGGGCAGTCCAAACCGACTTCAAAGATTTTATTGATTCCTGAATGGTTTTTTTAGTAAAGGGATCGATGAACTACCTATGAGATGGCAAAAGTGCATAGATAGCAATGGTACATACTTTGATTAAATAAATATATATTATATTTAAAAAAAATCAACTTATGTTCCTCCCATACAAAACGCCAATTTCATATGTAAGGACCTAATATAAGAATGTAGTGCGATTGAAAGTGTTATGATCAAAATAATGAAAGGATCATCAAGATGGTATGAAAACATGAAAATAATGAATGAAGAGTGGTGAAGAAATTATATGAAAACAACGTGAACAGAGCTAGAAATAGAGGAAGGCCGAGGAAAACATAGCACAATCAAATCAAATATTAAACTCACCATTCACTTTGTTGCCTGCCCCAACCCTTCTTTCAATATCCGTCTTCACATCTTTTGTAAACATACTACCTAAATACACGAACTCATCTACTTGCTCCAAATTTTCAGCATTCACGCTAATGTTGCACTGTCATGATTTCTTATTTTTCAAATACCTTTGACTTATTCATATTCATCATCAGATCATTTCGCATGCATACCGCATACATATTATTCACTAGGACGCTCGTTGTCTGCAAGTAGGACAGCGTTATCCGCATACAAGAGACAGCTTACTGACACTCCGCTCATTTTGGCACCTACATCCAACCCTTTCAGCTCTTTCATAGTGATTATAATTATTCAAATATGAATCCACTATACAAAGTGAAGGCGAATATAGAAGAAATCCTTGGATTGAAACTAGCGAAGCGAATATAGGAGACCGGTGAAAACTTGAAAAGAGTGATGTTTAGTAATAAGGTTACAGACTGACTCGATTTCAAGATCACCACTCCAGCTACACAGATACACATGACGAATGACAAGCCCTAAGTGCGCCCTTGTGAAACCGCGAATCGGAGCTACTTCGACCCGCGGAGTGTTTATGAAGGGGAATAACATTTTTCTCAGCCGGTTCGAGTTTATCAAAAGAGTGAAGAACCAATTTAATGAAGCAAAAATCTGGCCCCGGGCCAATACTCGCGCTTCAGTATTGTTTGAAATTTAATTTATTGCCTTCGAGATAAGCCCATCAAAAAATTTCTCAGAGATATTTGTTTACTCTTCCTCTGAGATATTTCTGTCATTTGTCCCGCGAATAACGCGTCACGAAAATTAAATCACAAAAGTAATCTCATTTGACAAGTGTGATTTTTTTTATGGAAAGAAAGAATGAATGAAGAAAGAATTTAAAAAAAAAATGTAAAAGGACCATGAAATAGAGGAAGACCGAGTAAAACGTGCCACGATCAAATCAATAAAATATTAAATGTCGGCCACGTGATGAGTCAGAGAAACCAAAGTGCGTGCAAGCCACGATGTATGAATGTTGAGGAATTGAAAGAAGTATGTCAAAAAGAACGGTTTTTTCGATCCATTATTTCTGCCTACTCCTTCAGTTAGACATCCTAATGGTTAGTTACTTACATTTTTTTATGATTAGCAAATTAATAACCTTTGAAATGTGGACATATCTTAGAATATTAAAATTTACATAGAGAGAGAGAGTCAAACGAGCAAGTGATGCAACGAATGAAGAAAGAAAAAGAAATTGTCGCAGAGTAGTAAAATCGTGGCACAGTGGTAAGAGCTCTGACTTCCATACCGAAGGTCCCGGGTTCGATTCCCGGCGATGGCAGTATGATTAACACACTGTCTTTGGTCTGGTGTAGAATTCACGTGACAGTAAAATGGCGATAGATTGGCTACCTATCACATGTCATGTGAATCATCAATATAATAGCTAAAAATAATGTGTATACAGTGATTGGGTTCAAGCGACCTGTTGTTTACAAGAAAAAAATAATAAAAAAATTGTTAAAACCCTTAATCGCAGAAAACTGGTATATTCCTGACACATCATGAGAAAAGATATACACAAAAAGGGGCAAATGATTGCCTAAGGTTAAATTAACGGATCAAGGTTAATTTTTTAATTTGAATTGTTGTATTATTCATATTTGAATTATTTGAATTATTCATGACAGTCTGCAACATTAGCGTGAATGGTGAAAATTTGGAGCAAGTAGTTGAGTTCGTGTATTTAGGTAGTATGTTAACAAGAGATGGGCGAGTGGAGAGGGATATTGAATGAAGGGTTGGGGCAGGCAAGAAAGTGAATGGTTCACTTAAAGTTGTCATCGCAAACAAAAACCTATCCAAAAAAGCTAGAATGGCAGTGCATAATGGTGTTCTTCTACCGGCCCCTATGTATGGAAGCGAAGCATGGAACTGGCAAAAGAAGGATGAAAAAAGAATAAATGCAGTAGAAATAAGATCTCTTAGACGAATGTGTGGATACTCTGTGTATGATAGAGTGTCGAATGAAAATATAAGAAGTGAATGCGGTGCGAATGATGGTGTCATGAACAAAATAATGAAAGGATCATTAAGATGGTTTGGACATATGGAAAGAATGAATGAATAACGAATGGTAAAAAAATTATATGTTCATGATGTAAATGGAACCAGAAATAGAGGAAGATCGAGGAAAACGTGGCACGATCAAATAAATCAATTATTGAATGTCGGCCATGTGAGGAGTCAGAGAAATCGACGCGCGTGCATGACACGATTATGAATGTTGAGGAAGCGAGAGAAATATGTCAGGAAAGAAAAGTGTGGCAGTCCATTCTTTCTGCCTACCCCTTCGGGGAGACGGTGTGATGGTTAGTTAGTTAGTTAGTTTAAATAATTTGGTTAATTAAGTTCCTAACTTAACACGCTAGACTGATCGAAATTAGATCAATATCAAGCGGATGAGCTGTTTTGTTATGTCTAGAGTCTAGAACGTAATAAAATCGGTGCTACGTGAATCAGGATTAACTTGTGTAATCCTGGTGCAAGCAAGTAAAGTAGCAACAAGAAGCTTGAAAACATGCAACGTGAAAATTACTAGCTAGTCTAGAATTACAAAATGTAAATATAGATAAGAACAATGCATGTTTGAAAGAGTTGCTGAAAAATGTAAGACATAATATGTTCATTTAAAATGATTTTGACTTTGATTCAAAATAATGATTAATTGTATCTCAATACAGACGAAGATGCAAATTGGAAACAGAATATGGTGGTCGAGGTGTTTACAGGACTTATGACCTGTCATTGGTTGGGTTAAGCGCACGCTTTATGTGATACAACATTCCCCATTCCACTTTTTCTTATGACCACCATGTCTGAAAATTTTTTGGAAGTTGTATATATGTTAATCTGTAACACCACACTTCACATAGAAGTTTCAATCTACACACTAGCGCCATCTATGAAGATTGGATTTTAAGATAGAGCAATTTAGATGCCGCATTATGATATAAAACAGATAAAATATTAAAATTATCATTTTACGTAGCCGCGAACAGCAAGCCAGAATATATATTATTGTCCTGATATAATATCACTTAATCAGCGTTTATACGTCATCACGTACATTTGTTTCATGATAAATCATTTTATTCAGCTATATGTAGACTTCATGATTTAGCCTAGTTATATCCAAAAGTGAACGCCAATAAAACATTTGAATTTTGTTAGGATTAATAAAATAAAAAATGTTTCAAAAATACTAATGAACATGACATACGAGTACTTCGCCCGCTTCCTCAACATTTATACATCGTGTCATGATCGCACGTTGATTTCTCCGACTTCTCACGTGGCTGACATTCAATATTGGATCTATTTGATCAGCCCACGTTTTCCTCGGTCTTCCTCTATTTCTAGTTCCATTTACATCGTAACTTACGTACATCGTATATTTTACCATTCTTTCTTCAATCATTATAACCATGTGTTTCCATACTATGTATATTAATAGATATTTTTGTTATAATCTTAATACGTTGTGCAAATCTATACGAAAGATTTTTCCATGATTTAAAAAACTTCACAAGTTGATATCGTTCATTCGGTGATGAATAAGAAAAACCCTCGAAACATGTCGAGAAAAATAAGCTTAAAATTGGAAAAAAATGTGTTATTCATAAAATATAATCATTATGAATTTCAAAAAGCATATCAATAACTAATAAAAAATTTAACTGTCTTATTAAATGACTTTGTTTTTGTATCACAATTGTTTTTTATTTAACGCAACAGCCGTTTCATTAACCTATGTTGACATCATCAGGTGTTACAATAATATATCAAAAGTCAAATTTTCGTGACCTTTCGAATCTTTATGTGTATTTGTTCCTATGTCAATTTGAATAATTTCTTTGGTATAATTTTGAAGATCTTGCTGAAATTAAGCTAGGCACCTACATATTTTAATTTAACCGTCGCGTTGCCATGTGGTCAATTGAGTTTCCACTGCCAATTTAAAGTTGATTTTCTTAAAACCTATGGACCCTAATATTATAAAAAAAATTGTAATCCTCCATTGAAGTGTTCTCAATATTTCGTAATAAAAAAAAAAGCAAAAAATTACTTCCTTCATCCCAAAAAAAATATTTTCTAAGACTGCCCCTCACCTTCATTCGTGTTAAGGTAGAATTTGTTTTGCTAATATTTACAACTTTATCAAAAGTGACAAATACTTACTCGCTGTTTTGAACGTATTATAAATTATATCTTTGGCTTTTTCAATAGGTACGTAATAATACCGACTGTTGATGGAAACGCAGAACGCAACTTAATAATATCAGAACTGTGAAAATATTAACACTTTACCAAAAGGGATAAATATTAATACGTACTCGTTGTCTTGAACGTACTATACATTTTGCCTAGGTGCCTTTATCATACGTAAAATCTCGTAATGTCTCGCCTCGCCGGCTGCGGCGCGCAGACAAGTTTATACCTGCTGTCCAGTTGCTCGTATGCTGTGACGCATTCCATATCAGAAATCGCATGGTTCCAGAAAAAAATTAATAATATGTTTTTCAAATAATCCATGTATGTTATAGATATCGATCTATTCCTAATGAAATTCTCTACAAGATGACATAAATTAAATTTTGATTCATCGAGTCATATGCTTGATATTTAGATAAAGTTAGCGGTAAACTGAACTTACCACATGGGAGCAAGCGTTTTGTTTTGAACACGGTACGTTAAGGGTTAAAGAACGGTTAGTTACTATTTGTAGAAGAAAATATTGAAGTTGTAAAATATAATAATAAAATAATAATAATAAAACAGTAATTAGAAGGAACCATTACACATAGTATAGAGTCAAAAATGATGAAACATAATAAATTAAAAACGATAAACAATAACCGGAAGTAGATTACATTAATAGGAAAGGTGACACGAGTTGAATGTACTATTTTTATTTTTTAGCTAGATTGTTAAATAAAATACAATTGTGATACAAAAACAAAGTTATTTAATTAAACAGTTTAAAATGTATCATGATACAATTTATATAAAATGTATCATAGTGTTTCGGTCAAAACAATGCAATATTTTATAAAATTTTGTATAATCTTCGAAAAATCAAAACTAAGTAGAAACAACAGTGTTTTGATGTTTAAATAAATTCATGATTTAATTGTATCTCAATAGAGACGAATATGCGATTTGGAAACTGAATATGGTTGATCAAGGTGTTTACAGGACTTATGACCTGTCATTGGTTTGGTTAAGTGCATACTTTATGTAATTACAACATTCCCCATTTCCACCTTTCTTATGACCATGTCTGACAAATTTTTGGAAGTTGTATATACGAGTATGTTAAAGTACAACGGCAGAATTCACATGTCAGTTTCAATGCACCATCTATGAAGATTTTTGATTATATATGTTAACCTTTTTAAGATTAATCTATATTATCTACATACTAATGCCATCTATGTAGATTTATGTTTATTAAGCATTAAGCAGAACATCTTTTTAACACAATGTGAAAGGCTACCCGCCTATTAGCACATTGTTAGAAGCCGCCTGGAGATGTCACTCCTATCTATATGCCAAACTTAAACCAGGTGTGTATTACAATAATTTTTGAATGTATACTTATACTTGTATATGAATACTGGATTTCACCAATTGCGGGTTGTCAATTGGCAATGGGTGAAATCCAATATTCGTGTATAAGTATACATTCAAAAAATATTTAAATAAATTCATCAAAAATATATTAAACGACAAAATTAATATAGAAATTTACAAATAACGGTGTATTAATGCTGTGGAGTTTACGAGTTAATTAAAAAAATATCTTTTTAATCTAATTAACTGAACTGTAACGATTCTTTTATTTTGCTCCGTACATAAATAGACCCACCTGTGTTGGAATCTACAACAAAACATCAATAAAGTAAGTTTTAAAACTTGTTTCAAAGATTTTTTGTGAATGTATACTTATACTTGTATACGTATACATTCATTACTAAGTATAAGTAAGTAAGTATACATTCACAAAAATATTTGTAATCATTCTGGTCAATTCTTTGGCATATAGATAGGAATAATACTCCGGGCGACTTCTAAAACAATACGCTAATAGGCGATAGCCTTTGCATTGTGTTAATAAAGTAGTTTGCTAAATGCTAAAAATCATTCTCCATAGATGGCGTTAGTGGGTGGATTATATAGTTTAATCTTAAAATTGGTTTAAGATTAACCTATATAATCGGTAAGCTGATTCGGTGATACAACTGAACGGTTGCAATGTTGAAAAGGTGGAAAAGTTCAGATAACTCGGCAGCATACTTACAGACACCCTTGACGCAGATGTAGAGTTGAAATGTCGGATTAAAGCAGCAAGAACAGCATTTAACAAAATGAAGTCACTCTTTTGCAATGACAATGTCAACTTAAAACTAAGACAGAGGATGTAAAAGTGTTATGTGTGGTCTGTTCTGTTATATGGGTGTGAGACATGGACATTAAAAGTAAATAAAATAAACCGGTTAGAGGCATTTGAAATGTGGCTTCACCGAAGAATGTTCAGGATCCCATGGACAGACAGAGTGACGAACACAGAAGTCCTGAATCGTGCAGGAGTAAATAGAGAGTTGCTGACATTAATCAAAGTCCGCAAGATTGCATATCTGGGTCACGTTTCGCGAGGAGAGAAGAGAGGGCCGCAGGGGGGCAGGGAGAAGGCAGATGTCCTGGCTGCGTAATGTGAGGGAATGGACGGGAATCGGAACTGTGGAGGAGCTGTTCCGGACAGCGCAGGATAGGGAGGAGTTTACCAGAGTGATCGCCAACGTTGGGGGGACCTGACAGGGCACTTTAAGAAGAAGAAGAATCTTAAAAAGATTGACATGTGTAATCAAATCTACATAGATGGCCAATTGAAACTGACACGTGAAGATAAGTAAGGATTTGGAGCATATATACAACTTCCAAAATTTATCATGCATGATCATAAAAACAAAGGTGGAATGGGGAATGTTGTAATTACATAAAGCGTGCGCTTAACCCAACCAATGACAGTCCTGTAAGCACCTTGATCATCCATATTCAGTTTCCAGTTTGCGTCTTCGTCTCTATTGAGATACAATTCAATTTGTTTCAAAGACATCATCAAACACAGCCATTAAACACAGGAAATAAAAGTAATTAAATTAATAATGAATTCTGTTTACACAACTTTGGGTATTAGGGCCCCAGTACACAAAGGACTAAAGGTCGGCCGCTTTAAGGACCCATTAAATTAATTAGAAAAATATTTGTTTTCGAGAGGAACGGGGTTCAAGACGCCGTGTTTTTATGAAAAAATAAATTTTCGCAACGAGAATTTATGACAGTTTTTTTCTTTATTTTGCCATAAAATACACTAAATAAAATGATTTTACATAAATATCACGACGAAGTTCATTTTACTTATATAACTAACTAACAGTCACGCCGTCTCCCCGAAGGGGTAGGCGGAAAGAATGGACTGCCACACATTCCTTTCCTGACATACTTCTGTCGATTCTTCAACATTTATACATCGCGTCATGCACGCACGGCGAATTCTTCGACTTTTTACGTGGCTGACATTCAATATTTTGATTTATATGATCGTGATAAATTTTCTTCGGTCTTCCTTTATTTCCAATTTCATTTACATCGTTAACATATAATTTTATTATTCTTTCTTCATTCACGATTCTTGAACATTTATACATAGATCCATGCACGCACGGCGAATTCTTCGACTCCTCACGTGGCCGACATTCAATATTTTGATAATTTGATCTTGCCACGTTTTTCCAGGTCTTTCCCTTTTTCTAATTTCATTTACATCGTTACCATATAATTTTATTATTCTTTCTTCATTCATTTTTTCAATGTTTTGTAACCTATCTTAATGATCCTTTAATTATTTTGTTCATAACACTAACATTTGCAACGCGTATAATAATTTAATAAAACAATATTCATATGAAACACTCACTTTGTGGTTAGACATTTTAATCTTATAGATATATAATAAAATAACAAAATTCATTGTATATAACCAGGGTTGTTATTATAATTGATGCCAAGTAGTTTCGTTTAGACTAAAGCTTCATCAAGGCAATATAATAAACAAAGTTCGAGTAATAATATTGTCCTGTTGAGGCTTGGATCCAAGCGAAACTTGTTGGCATCAATCATAGTAAACGTAAAATTTTACAAATATTTGTGAAATGTATACTTGTATCTGTATACGAATCCTGGATTTTCACCTGTGGGTGGTTAATTTAAATTTTTAATTGTATCTCAATAGAGACGAAGAAACAAACTGGAAACTGAATATGGATGATCAAGGTGTTTACAGGACTTATGACCCGTCATTGGTTGGGTTAAGCGCACGCTTTATGTAATTACAACATTCCCCATTCCACCATTGTTATTATGATCATGCATGATACATTTTTGGAAGTTGTATATATACTCCAAATCCATACCTATCTTCACGTGTCAGTTCCAACAACTTCCAAAAATGTATCATGCATGATCATAATAACAATGGTGGAATGGGGAATGTTGTAATTACATAAAGCGTGCGCTTAACCCATCCAATGACAGGTCATAAGTCCTGTAAACACCTTGATCATCCATATTCAGTTTCCAGTTTGTTTCTTCGTCTCTATTGAGATACAATTAAAAAGTAAAATTTTACGCTTGGAAAACTTGTTAACACTCTTCGATATTTTATTACTTATAATATATTTCATAAATAAATAATAAGTAATAAATTACCCAACCAACGGGATTTTTAATTTGGTTATTCTGTTAGTCATAAATAAAAAAAATTCGCTGTCCTAAAATAATTGAAAATGGAGTTAGCAGGATAAGCACTCAAAGCCGACGATATATTATTTAACAGTACATGTCATTCATATAATGTGTAGTGAATTAATCTTAATAGCATAAATTTTCACGGTTTGTAGTCATGTTTTTTTCTGATCTTAGAAAATACCGTGTAACTTGTCTTTCTGGACAGACATTAAAGAGATCGTTGCGGTCTTCATCTTCAGGGTGGTCAAAACCACCATTACCACCCTGAAGACGGAGACTGCAATGATCTCCGGAGCGTTGGTTCAGAAAGACGAGTCACACGGACAAACCTTTTAGCCAGCAATTGAGAGTTCAGCCAGTTTATAAATGCTAAAAAATAAGCAAAATAAATTTGTTGTCGAATTTGAAGGTCTATTATGTACCCATTGGATGTGCCTTTGTTTATGTACCCATTGGATTTGCCTTTGTGCCTAGTAAAGCAATCTGAAAACCAGCGATATTAGAAAAAAAACGATGGAGGCAACTTTTGCAGGCAGGTTAGTTTTGGTTCTGCAGATTAGTAAAATGTATCACTTATTGTGGCAGGTGTGGTGCGATGGGGAAGACTGAGAAGACGCTACTGGAGAGATCATGTGGAAAGAGCATGTTCTGAAAGAGTGGTTAATATAGCCGCAAATAAAGTACCAACAGGAAATCGACCGGCAGGAAGACCACCTAAAAGATGGGGAGACGGTTGGACATCTGTATCCCAGTAACAGGTTCCGAGAAATAACAGGACACAGTCCTAAATAAAGCAGAAGAAGAAAACTTATTGTGTCAATTGATAACTGAAGTAAAGCGCGCTTTTCCACGTGGAAAATAAAAATTTGATTGCACATGGCATATGTCAATCAGCGCACAAAGGAATTGCATGTAATTAATTTGATAATAGGATTAAGCGGTAGACCGGTAACAGTTTGAATGATAAGTATTACCTAGAATGAGCGACATCACGTTCGCCTGAAGGTGGTTAAATCACGCAAACCTACACTACACGTCTGAGAACAGAGATTTTCAAACTATTCCAATAAATACTTATATTCTTCTTATTTACGTAAAACACAAAACTCCCGTTTATTATATATTCGCCATCATCTTATGTTCTGGATTCATATATGATTTTTTTGTATTTTTACAATACTTTATTACACCTTTTTTAAAACGTGTTTCGGGCCGTAGACGGCCTTCTTTTATATACAAGTTTTAACAACTAACATTAAGCGTAGGTAAATAAAATAATACTCGAAATAAAGATAAAAATGGAATTATTTCATTATAAATATCGTTAAATTTAATGTATTGAAGCGAAGCATGGAACTGGCAGAATAAGGATGAGAGCAGAATAAATGCGATAGAGATGAGGCCCCTAAGACGTATGTGTGGTAAAACGATATACGACAGAATCTGAAATGCTGATATAAGAAAGGAATGTAGAGCGGAAAAAGGTATTATGAACAAAATTATGAAAGGATCGCTGCGTTGGTTCGGACATGTGGAGCGCATGGATGAGGAAAGAAATGGTAAAAAAGTATACGTTAATCATGTAAATGGAGTACAGTCGAGGCAGACCGAGGAAAACGTGGCATGACCAAATTAATCAAATTTAAAGGTTGGTCATGTTAGAAGTGGAGAGAATGGACCTAGAGAACTGGACTTCCTAGAGAATGGACTGCCACACTACTCTATCCTGACACTTCCGATAGATTCCTCCACATTCATACAGTGAGTCATACACGCACGTCGATTCTTCCGGCTTCTAACATGACTAACCTTTAAAATTTGATTAATTTGGTCATGCCATGTTTTCCTCGGTCTACCTCAACCCCGTACTCCATTTACATCGTTAACGTATACTTTATTAACCATTATATACGAATTTAACTATTATTATTATTCCGAAAACTAACATTAAAAATACAATTCTTAAAATAATAATGATTCATATACAATGGAGAGCTATCAAAATGTTCAAGATGCTCAATTCTGAGATCGACACATCATGTCAATGACGCAATTTTCAAGAGGCAAATGCTCTTAAATCTAAAGATACGCGAATCGGAATTGCAATTATTGAATCATGTTTCCGGTCTAACTTGCTATTTCAAAGTGATTGTGTATAATAAAATAGATAATTTAAATTATTAACAGAGTTGTTCGTCCTTTTTGTAGTTCACGAGATTCTGAGCATGCGACGCCAACACCACATTTCAAAACGATCAATCGTATATAATGTATGTATTATGAAATCAATCGATTTAAGCGGTGGTCTTGTGGAAAAATGAACTCTAGGGATGTACTTCGATCCTGGATACGAAAGGATTTATTTTTAACGAAACGAAATATTTTTTAACATTTATCAATAGTAGAACAATTTCTAATATAAGGAATGGAACATCTATTTTTAACATTCTGTTAAATGAAATGTTGAAATCCAACACTTTATTAAAACTATTTATATTAACTAATAAAACAAATGGTGTTCTTGTGCCGATCATAATGTATGGAAGTGAAGTATGGAACTGGCAAAATAAGGATGAAAGTAGAATAAATGCAGTAGAAATGAGATCTCTAAGACGAATGTGTGGTAAATATGATAGAGTGTCAAATGCAAGTATAAGAAGTGAATGCGGTGCGAATGAAAGTGTTATGAACAAAATAATGAAAGGGTCTTTAAGATGGTTTTGACACATGGAAAGAATGAATGAAGAGAGAATGGTGAAAGAAGTATATGTAAATGACGTGAACAGAACTAGAAATAGAGGAAAGCCGAGGAAAATGTGGCACGATCAAATCAATCAAATTTGGAATGTCGGTCACGTGAGGAGTCTGAGAAATCGACGTGCGTGCATGACAATATGTATGAATGTAGAGGAAGCGAGAGAAGTATGTCAGGACAGAACATTGTGGCGGTCCATTCTTTTTGCCTACCTTCCCGGGGAGACGGCATGATGGTTAGTTAGTTAGTTAGTTAATAAAACAACATTTTCTAAGCAAAGGTCATAACAGATGAATGTTGATTGCGAGATTGCGGTATTCCGCATGAAAATAAGATGATGATTAAATCCTCACAGATGAGGTAGGGCTTTCAAAATGCGGAAATAAAAAAGGGGTAGCCCGAGCATAACTTTTAACGTCTACTTATTAGACATTTAAAGGGGAGAAACTTGGAGTTTTGAAAGCTTTAAGAATTTGAAGAATGATGAAACAATTTAATTAGGAAATATAAAAACAAATACCAAGGCCAAGCGAGATCCTGTTGCATCCTTGAGAATGTAATTGAACCTTGAGTGGATGTTTTGTTACGGGAAAATACTTGAGGAATTCCTTGTATAGGGTGTTTTTTTAGAGGTACAATACATATTTAAATGAAAGAAAAAAACAAATAAAAATAATGCTAATGTCTATGGTATTGGCTTTATTTAATAGATAATTTAATTCCATTTATGTTTTAATATGACTTCGGGCATATAAGCGCCACGGCTAGCTCGAATGAAGCGCTATCGTGAAAGCCAATTTTTGACAATTGTCGTCTTCGTGTATGCGTATTATCCACTAGAGTGCGTGGTGCGAAAACGATCCATGATCTTCCGAATTACTTGCTCGGATGGACGATTATGTCGACCGTAAAATGGACGTAGTACACGATAAGTTTGACGAAATGAACCATGATTTTAAAAATAAATTTGCACAATTTGCAAGTGCCGTTCTGACGTCAGTCTAGTCATGGTGAAATGGCAAAACGTACTGACTACAAATCAACTGTCAACTGTCATATTGACAGTCTGTAGAAACAATGTTGGCAGTTAAAAAACCAAACCTCTAAAAAAACACCCTATAGTATAAAAATAAAATATTTCAATTGATTTTGCAGTTATATGTATTGAGAAAATAATGATAGTAATACGGAGATAACATGGTAAATAATAATAATAATGATAATATGAAGAAAAGCTTTTAGACAATGAATTTTTTATACATATGGTGCATATAATTTATCCCAGTACAACGGGTTGATGAAAAATCACATTATCAAAAATCGTAAGGAAAATCGAACATTAGCTAATTTAGAAATAACTTAAATAAAAACTACATTGAAAAATAAGTCGAGGAGGGCCAAAGAAGACACGGCATCCCCAAATGAATCAATTACTGAGAGGGGGCCATGTTCGAATTAGAAACGATCGACGAGCGTGCATGTCGCGATGTGTGAATATAGAAGAGTGGCGAGATTTATGTCAGGATAGAACAATGTAGAGGTCCATCATCTAAGAAATATGTTTTTTGTTCATTATCATTAAAATATCAATATGATCTCTTCTTCTTTTTATTATAAATCTAATGAGCTGTTGTTGGTTGCATCTCTGTCCTCTTGGGGAATGGATTGCCAAATAACTCGCCATCTTTTTGGTGGAAGGCCACGCGGTTGGGAACCCCTCGATAGGCTCCCCTGTCTCGAGCCATCTTTGGGAAACTATTTTCTTGCATACGGGAGACATGCTCGTTCCAGTATCTTCTTTTGCGCCCCCATCTAATAATGTCTTCAACCTCGCAAATTCTCGGATTTCTGAATTTCTTATTCGGTCACGAAAGCCTTTTCCAGCTATACTCGTACATCGTAGCACTCTCTTTATTTTCTTGTAAGACAAAAAAATACTTGAAACGATAACGATGGCGCACCGATAATTAAAGGAAAAAGTAAAGACTGGAACGTCAAATACTTCAACTCTGACATACCTTTCGAATTTTTTAGACAACCATTTATAATGTCACAGTCGTTTGAAAAAATACAATTGTTTTCTATGTCTTTGATATAATTTTTAAATACCTTAGCAAGGCAAAACGTAATCCCCATCAAATCAAACTTTTTTCGAAAACAGATCTTTTTTTTCATATTAATTATTAAATAAAGACTTAAAATCACCGTAGAAGAATAAACGATAAAATCAATTACCAATACGAAACACCTTTTTAAATGTTTCTTTCACTTAACTTGTTTTCTTTACTTAACATTTGCTAACATCAGAAGAACAAAATTACTATAATATTTTTAAACTCTCACTCGTTAATGGGGATAATATCAATAAAACGTGTAAGCTTATTACAGTACAACAAAGAGAAATAAGATTTTCTACGATATTCATTCGCTTACACTTTATGTTGTGTTTGAATATTTTTTTGAAAATAAAAAAGTTTTTTCAAAATATTTTTTTTGCATTTTTCACAAAAATGTTTCCGGCCACACACGACCTTCATAAGTGTAGGAAAGCCATATGTGTCCCGAAACATGTTCGTGAAAAGTGCAAAAAAATTAATTTGTAATAATACAACGTTTAAAAAAAATCAGAAATAAGATTTTCTAAAAATTCAAATGATATTGTAAATTCTTTTGGTAAATGATTAAATATATCATAAGTTTGAAAACCTTACGTATAAACACGTTATGTTTCCACAAACGTGGCTCGCCCCGTCGCTCAGCTGAAGGATCCAGGTTGACTTGCGAACAAACGAGGGGGATCAACGCAGCGAGAGATTGATGGCTCCTGCGCTCACTTCGGATCCCTAATTGTATTTTTCCGTGTTTCATTCCGGAGTAAGATTTACTCCGACCCGCTCCACAAACCCGGCCCCATATCGCGGCATTATTTAGCGCCGCGGCGGTACACGCCGGCCGAGTGCGAAACACAAAGGAGCCAACACTAGAACAAAACGTCAGATTATAACAAGATCGCGAAAATGAAATATTGCATACACACGTATACACGCATACGCGCGCAAAATTTCAACGTTACGGTACCTAGACAAATGATTCTAATACAAACCCAAATTTTTCATTTTTCGAAATGGGCATAACAAATATAATTGCATCAAATTCGCCGATTTGGAGTGCATCGACATGGAAACACAAGAAGAAGAACAAGGCAGTATTTTTTATATAATATAATAATTCAAATAAAACGATGTTTTTTTAACTACTTCCACTTTTGTCTTTATTTCTACAGCGACCGGTTTCGCCAGGCTCGCTGGCATCGACAGACTGGTCTGGCGAAACCGTTTACTGTCGAAATAAAGACAAAAGTGGAAGAAGTTAAAAAACATCGTTTTATTTCATTATTATTTAAAAAGAACTTCCATCAAGAGATTTCAGTAAAATCATTTGTTTATTTTTTAACAACTCTTTACGTTATTACAGCGCGAGCTAAATTAATGTAGGGTATAGCAATTATATTGATTCTCATGACATTTGATAAGAAGATAATATATCGCCATTTTAGTGTTAAGTAAATTCTGCACCAGACCAAAGATAGTGTGACAATTGCAAGTGTAACGGTAGTGTATAATCACTACACATTTAAAAAGAGTTTTAAACATGAAAAATGATAATCTTATAGGATATTGCTAAGTAAGTATTGTAATTATATAAATAAGTTTCGTAAAAAAGCAATGTATTTCTTGCCATTACGTGGAAAGTTTGGCCGACATTCGTTTCCAGGGGCAACGGGTTGTTTACCTAGTTATAGTAACACCACACTAGAAGACACCGTCCTTGTCCCCATATTTTTCAAAAGAGGTTTATACAAATTTACAATATTTAATGTCTGTACTAAATTATTTACGAGTATAAACAGCAATAGTGTTGAAGTTTACACTGCCTAAGCTTAGTTTTCTTAGTTATCTTGATCATCGGAAGATCATCACGGAAACGATACAAGTTTATGACGATCTCCCGATGATAAAGGTAAAATGTCATCGAAACACGTCGAATAAAACAAACTAAAAGGTGAAATGTGTTTTTCATTAAGGCTTGAATTTCTACATTATTAATAACATAAATTTATAAAACAAGACAATTTATTTTATTTTCTCAAGGAGAAATGCAGTAATTTATCGTATTTTTTATGGAAAAGTTTTACTTTTATAATTACAGTCATACAATCATACACACAGACATATTACAAGTTTTCAAAACAATAACAAAGCCAGTGAACCATCGCGCCGTCTCCCCGAAGAGGTATGCAGAAATAAAGTATCGCCGAACTGTTATTTCCTGACATACTTATCGTTTTCTTTATATTCACACATCGTGTCATGTACGCACGTCGATATCTCAGACCCCTAATTTAATATATGATTGATTTAATCGTGCCACGTTTTCTTCGGTCTTCATCTATTTCTAGTTTCATTAAGGTCGTTTACAAATCCTTTTAATTATTCACACCATATGTTGAAACTATCTTAATGACACTTTTTTCAGACAATGACAATTTTGTTCAGAATATTTTCATTCGCACTGCATTTATATTTGCATTTGACACACATATATTATCATCTGCTGAACGCGGTCTCCTCGCAGATAAACGTCTTTCATATTAGTGTAAGTAAATTCAGAAGACAAATAATACTATCGAGTTTAGAGCGTATATCGTCTTCCTAATGTCGAACCATCCCTAATGCGTTACTGGTATTATATTGTATTTACTAGCTGACCCGGCAACGCTTCGCTATTGCTATATTAGAGTATATAAATACACCCAATATATATTAAAGAAATACAATTAAAGTTCAATATCAATGATTTTATTGGATAAAATGACATGTGTATAGGTGTAAGAATGTGTGTATCCTAATTCAGTTCATATCTTTAAAACATTTGTTTAATCCAAGCAAACTTGCTGTGAACTTGAATAATACTAATGTGAATTGAACAATTGAAGGCTGGGCATTACCAAGGTGGCAAGTTTACAAAAAGTCTGAAATGAGTTTTTGATGCCAATTGGTCTTAAACATAGCTGTGCAAAAGCGCGTTATGATTTAATAATATAGTGTAGTTAAAACGTTACCCTAAAGATGCCACCCAAAAAAAAGTTAATATTTATCTTTTTCAGCTTTATTTTTAAACCATTTTTGTAACGTCCAGTCTTAATTTTTTCCTTAATATTTTAAGTGAAATTAAAAAAACAAATAAATATACTATATCACATTTGCATAAAACATTCATACATATACCATTCAAGGTCATAATAATGCTCTTAGAAATACAATGTTTAGAGAAACAAAACTCTTGATTTTGATGTCCATTAGATGAAGCTAATAATGCACATTCACTTAACCAATGACGAAATTTGTAAATTTGTGTGATGTCTGGAAATATACATTGAATCGATTCTCCTTTGGAGTGTGATTCTACAGAAATCAGTTGATAATTTAAAGCATTCATTCCATACAATGAACTTTCATTGTTGCAGAATTTTACCCATTCCAGAAATATTTAAAATGTTGAATGTAGGTGTTTCAATGTTTTGTATCATCATCATCATGAGTCTATATCCGTTCACTCCTGGGCGTAGGCCTCCTCCATCTGATTCAATGTCTGTCGATCCTGGGCAACACGCATCCAATGTCGTCCCTCCATCGAAGTTGAGGACGTCCTGGGTTTCGGGTTACAGTACATCTATCATCAGGGCTGCGAGCGGCATGCCATTTTAGCGCTGCCACTCTTCCGATGATGTCCGACACTCCTGTTCTGCCTCTAATAGTGGAATTAAACCAATTAATCCAACCTGTACATACCATTTCAAAATTAGTTCATAAATATAACAACCTGTCTTGCACATATCAAGGTGTGGGATCCATACATGCCAGTATCTTAGTATCTTGCGTTGCGTGCCCCATCTCACGACATCTTCCACCTTGGAGATATCGTGGATAGCCGTGTTCCTCACCCTATCTCAAAGAGTCTTTCCTGGTATCATCCTTAGCGTCGGCATCTCTGCAAAAATCAAATAATTATATTAAAATGAGCAGTATATTAAAAAAAAAACACTGGCGTGGGAACGTCAGACCATTTGGAAATGTTATATTACTGGATTTTTCCAACTGAGGCAGCTAATGCTGTATGTAAGAATATGTTTACCTATCACAGCATAACAGAGAAAAACTAAAACAGCTGAAGTAAATCGTCTAATCCAAAAGATATTATAGGTTATCGCCCTGCCAGAACAATTTTACATTAAAATAACATTATTAAAATAGATTATACCAATTCATAGAATTGTGAGGTGTGGGATCCATACATGCCAGTATCTTGCGTTGCGTGCCCCATCTCACGACATCTTCCACCTTGGAGATATCGTGGATAGCCGTGTTCCTCACCCTATCTCAAAGAGTCTTTCCTGGTATCATCCTTAGCGTCGGCATCTCTGCAAAAATCAAATAATTATATTAAAATGAGCAGTATATTAAAAAAAAAACACTGGCGTGGGAACGTCAGAACATTTGGAAATGTTATATTACTGGATTTTTCCAACTGAGGCAGCTAATGCTGTATGTAAGGATATGTTTACCTATCACAGCATTTTTTTTTTCAGAGAAAAACTAAAACAGCTGAAGTAAATCGTCTAATCCAAAAGATATAGGTTATCGCCCTGCCAGAACAATTTTACATTAAAATAACATTATTAAAATAGATTATACCAATTCATAGAATTGTGAGGTGTGGGATCCATACATGCCAGTATCTTGCGTTGCGTGCCCCATCTCACGACATCTTCCACCTTGGAGATATCGTGGATAGCCGTGTTCCTCACCCTATCTCAAAGAGTCTTTCCTGGTATCATCCTTAGCGTCGGCATCTCTGCAAAAATCAAATAATTATATTAAAATGAGCAGTATATTAAAAAAAAAACACTGGCGTGGGAACGTCAAACATTTGGAAATGTTATATTACTGGATTTTTCCAACTGAGGCAGCTAATGCTGTATGTAAGAATATGTTTACCTATCACAGCATAACAGATAACAACTAAAACAGCTGAAGTAAATCGTCTAATCCAAAAGATATTATAGGTTATCGCCCTGCCAGAACAATTTTACATTAAAATAACATTATTAAAATAGATTATACCAATTCATAGAATTGTGAGGTGTGGGATCCATACATGCCAGTATCTTGCGTTGCGTGCCCCATCTCACGACATCTTCCACCTTGGAGATATCGTGGATAGCCGTGTTCCTCACCCTATCTCAGGGGTCTTTCCTGGTATCATCCTTAGCGTCGGCATCTCTGCAAGAAATCAAATAATTATATTAAAATGAGCAGTATATTAAAAAAAAAACACTGGCGTGGGAACGTCAGAACATTTGGAAAGGTTATATTACTGGATTTTTCCAACTGAGGCAGCTAATGCTGTATGTAAGGATATGTTTACCTATCACAGCATTTTTTTTTTCAGAGAAAAACTAAAACAGCTGAAGTAAATCGTCTAATCCAAAAGATATAGGTTATCGCTCTGCCAGAACAATTTGACATTAAAATAACATTATTAAAATAGATTATACCAATTCATAGAATTGTGAGGTGTGGGATCCATACATGCCAGTATCTTGCGTTGCGTGCCCCATCTCACGACATCTTCCACCTTGGAGATATCGTGGATAGCCGTGTTCCTCACCATATCTCAAAGAGTCTTTCCTGGTATCATCCTTAGCGTCGGCATCTCTGCGAAAATCAAATAATTATATTAAAACGAGCAGTATATTAAAAAAAACACTGGCGTGGGAACGTCAGACCATTTGGAAATGTTATATTACTGGATTTTTCCAACTGAGGCAGCTAATGCTGTATGTAAGGATATGTTTACCTATCACAGCATTTTTTTTTCAGAGAAAAACTAAAACAGCTGAAATAAATCGTCTAATCCAAAAGATATAGGTTATCGCCCTGCCAGAACAATTTTACATTAAAATAACATTATTAAAATAGATTATACCAATTCATAGAATTGTGAGGTGTGGGATCCATACATGCCAGTATCTTGCGTTGCGTGCCCCATCTCACGACATCTTCCACCTTGGAGATATCGTGGATAGCCGTGTTCCTCACCCTATCTCAAAGAGTCTTTCCTGGTATCATCCTTAGCGTCGGCATCTCTGCAAAAATCAAATAATTATATTAAAATGAGCAGTATATTTAAAAAAAAAACACTCGATCATTGTAAGATTGGCGTGGGAACACCAGACCATTTGGAAATGTTATATTAGTGATTTTTCCAACTGAGGCAGCTAATGCTGTATGTAAGGATATGTTTACCTATCACAGCATAACAGAGAAAAACTAAAACAGCTGAAGTAAATCGTCTAATCCAAAAGATATTATAGGTTATCGCCCTGCCAGAACAATTTTACATTAAAATAACATTATTAAAATAGATTATACCAATTCATAGAATTGTGAGGTGTGGGATCCATACATGCCAGTATCTTGTGTTGCGTGCCCCATCTCACGACATCTTCCACCTTGGAGATATCGTGGATAGCCGTGTTCCTCACCCTATCTCAAAGAGTCTTTCCTATCATCTCTTAGTCGGCATCTCCAAAATCAAATAATTATATTAAAATGAGCAGTATATTAAAAAAACACTGGCGTGGGAACGTCAGAACATTTGGAAATGTTATATTACTGGATTTTTCCAACTGAGGCAGCTAATGCTGTACGTAAGAATATGTTTACCTATCACAGCATAACAGAGAAAAACTAAAACAGCTGAAGTAAATCGTCTAATCCAAAAGATATTATAGGTTATCGCCCTGCCAGAACAATTTTACATTAAAATAACATTATTAAAATAGATTATACCAATTCATAGAATTGTGAGGTGTGGGATCCATACATGCCAGTATCTTGCGTTGCGTGCCCCATCTCACGACATCTTCCACCTTGGAGATATCGTGGATAGCCGTGTTCCTCACCCTATCTCAAAGAGTCTTTCCTGGTATCATCCTTAGCGTCGGCATTCTGCAAAAATCAAATAATTATATTAAAATGAGCAGTATATTAAAAAAAAACACTGGCGTGGGAACGTCAGAACATTTGGAAATGTTATATTACTGGATTTTTCCAACTGAGGCAGCTAATGCTGTATGTAAGGATATGTTTACCTAACACAGCATTTTTTTTTTTCAGAGAAAAACTAAAACAGCTGAAGTAAATCGTCTAATCCAAAAGATATAGGTTATCGCTCTGCCAGAACAATTTTACATTAAAATAACATTATTAAAATAGATTATACCAATTCATAGAATTGTGAGGTGTGGGATCCATACATGCCTGTATCTTGCGTTGCGTGCCCCATCTCACGACATCTTCCACCTTGGAGATATCGTGGATAGCCGTGTTCCTCACCCTATCTCAAAGAGTCTTTCCTGGTATCATCCTTAGCGTCGGCATCTCTGCAAAAATCAAATAATTATATTAAAATGAGCAGTATATTAAAAAAAAAAACACTGGCGTGGGAACGTCAGAACATTTGGAAATGTTATATTACTGGATTTTTCCAACTGAGGCAGCTAATGCTGTATGTAAGAATATGTTTACCTATCACAGCATAACTAAAACTAAAACAGCTGAAGTAAATTGTCTAATCCAAAAGATATAGGTTATCGCCCTGCCAGAACAATTTTACATTAAAATAACATTATTAAAATAGATTATACCAATTCATAGAATTGTGAGGTGTGGGATCCATACATGCCAGTATCTTGCGTTGCGTGCCCCATCTCACGACATATTCCACCTTGGAGATATCGTGGATAGCCGTGTTCCTCACCCTATCTCAAAGAGTCTTTCCTGGTATCATCCTTAGCGTCGGCATCTCTGCAAAAATCAAATAATTATATTAAAATGAGCAGTATATTAAAAAAAAAACACTGGCGTGGGAACGTCGGAACATTTGGAAATGTTATATTACTGGATTTTTCCAACTGAGGCAGCTAATGCTGTATGTAAGGATATGTTTACCTATCACAGCATAACTAAAACTAAAACAGCTGAAGTAAATTGTCTAATCCAAAAGATATAGGTTATCGCCCTGCCAGAACAATTTTACATTAAAATAACATTATTAAAATAGATTATACCAATTCATAGAATTGTGAGGTGTGGGATCCATACATGCCAGTATCTTGCGTTGCGTGCCCCATCTCACGACATCTTCCACCTTGGAGATATCGTGGATAGCCGTGTTCCTCACCCTATCTCAAAGAGTCTTTCCTGGTATCATCCTTAGCGTCGGCATCTCTGCAAAAATCAAATAATTATATTAAAATGAGCAGTATATTAAAAAAAAACACTGGCGTGGGAACGTCAGAACATTTGGAAATGTTATATTACTGGATTTTTCCAACTGAGGCAGCTAATGCTGTATGTAAGAATATGTTTACCTATCACAGCATAGAGAAAAACTAAAACAGCTGAAGTAAATTGTCTAATCCAAAAGATATAGGTTATCGCCCTGCCAGAACAATTTTACATTAAAATAACATTATTAAAATAGATTATACCAATTCATAGAATTGTTACTTAGAATTTAACGTTTTTCCATGTAGATTCATAACATAACCTAAAATAATACGTAAGTAAAACGATATGTAACTTCATTTCTATTCGATATACCTAATTTAGTATTTATATAGAAGATAGATAGATAGATAGATAGATAGATAGATAGATAGATAGATATAACTTTGAAATATGTAATGCGGAAATATAATATGTATTCATTTCAACGGCAAAATAGAATAACTTGAAGATATATATGAATTAGAAATATAAGTATACCTAAAAAATATTACGACGTAAATTACGTTTTGACAGGAGACCACGTGACCAATCGAACGGCTAGAATTCTAGAAAACGAATATCATTAAGTAATCACCGTCGAACGTAAGAGAAACGAATAAGTTTCAGCCACACGAAAAATAAGATTTCGTGCATAACCTCAAATGACGCGTAAAAATTATACTCGCCAAAATTTGGAAGCATAATTACCTGTCTACATTAATGTACATTAAAATATGGCCAATAAAATAGACTGTACCAATTAAACAACCAATTATTTTAGTACGTAATAAGTAAAACGTATTAAGTATTATACATCCCAAAGTAAAACGCAATATATTGGACTGTCAGAAAGAAAAACACATTGTTGCCACTACACAAAATTACATGGAGACTGAATTCTCTCCAGACCATGTCAAACGAATATAGACTCAAAAGATTGATACTCAGGTGATACGAACATTAAGGTCTATATTCGTTTGCACTACGAAAATTTTCAATTAATTGATTAATTTATAAAGTTAATTAGAGCTCGATTAATAACAAAAATATGCCTATGACGACCGCTGAATTCCAATTAGTCCATTCTCCAAATTTCAAAAGGATCAGCTCAGGAATAACCTCAGAAATAGTCGACACACACCCGGAAGATCGCCTTTTATTTATATAGATAGATAGTTATAAACAATGTTTTTATATCGATTATTTATTTTATATATTCTAGGTTTTAAATTGTAGATTTACATATTATTATTATAGAAATAAATTTTCTAAAAAATATACGTATATGCAAAAAAACTCAGTTTATGACTCTACTAATTAATACGAATAAAAGGTATGAGTATGTTTCGCCTTGAAAGTGATTTTTTAACAATAAAATAAAAGTACTAGAAAACAGACTTCCATTCTTATATATTATTCAATATGGAATTTTTTATCATTGCGCTTTTCGGATCTTGGGTAATATATAAATCTATAATTTATCCAAGAAATTGGATATAATACATATATCTTGGATCCTAAAAAATCGTATTACTTCGAACCGTGAAAATCCGCGCACTTATTTTACATCGTTGTTTTAGAAACCGAAAAATTCTAGTATTATATTTTCATATTTGCAAGACTAGTTTCGTCTTATAAGGACTCCGTCAAACTGAATTTCTTTCTTTTGACCTGCCTATTTCCCCAATAATTTATCATTGCACTATTTTGCAAAATAATGTGTTTTTACATTTTAATTTTAATTTATGATTGAGATTAAAAAACACGTATAAACTGAAGTACTGAATGGATATTCGCAATACGATACACTAAACGAAAGCGTGTGGGTGTCTATAAAAAAGTATAAATGTGTTTGCATTCATATTAAGTATGCAGATACATACCAATATACAAAATTATTATGTATCTATGCATAATATATTACAATAATTGATAACACTTTTGTTTCATTTGGTAGTACATATGACACACTTCATTTAAAAATTTGTGTTGTTTATGAATTTTAAAAAACATTGTCCAATGAATCCGCAACACAAAATTATGGCAAATATAGAAAAAAATATTTTACATCGTTGCTCAAGAAATAATAAATTTAATATAACCGTATAGATTGTAATGAAGAGTACAATTTACCTGTGTTAAATCCCTGTTATGATACAAAACAATCGATTGGTCTTGTAACATCTCCAATTCATTGTCACGTGTTATTCACACATTTACGGTCCCCTATAAAAAAGCACCCCCAGATAACGACTCAATTCACAGTGGATTATATGATAGGTTCTATACAATTTTATTCAACCAATACACAAACTAACCATCATGCCGTCTCCCCGGTAGGCAGAAATAATGGGCCGCCACACTGTTCTTTCCTGACATACTTTTCTCGTTTCCTTAACATTCTTAGATCGTTTCATGCACGCACGTCGATTTTTCCTACTCCTCGCATGGCCGACATTTAATATTTGATTAATTTGATCATGCCACTTTTAGTTCTCTCAGTTTATTCATCTACGTGTTTTAATTTTATTCACTTTAAATTGGAACGGAAACAAAATGCAACTCGAAAACTATTTCTTCATCCAATTTCTCGGAGCATGTAGGAGTAAATTGGCGTTAGTTTGTGTGCATTATATATTCATGTGTTTGTTAGGTGTGCTCGTGTGTATGTAAGGTATGTATCATGCACTCGTGTGAGTGAGGCCGTCCTTAATTCATATATCATTCCACCCCTGCCCCACCCGTCCCCCGTCTAACTAAAGCAGTTAGGAGTGACCCCCCAAAGGATTTAGGTAATTAACGATTTATTTGCTAACCATTTTGCCCGCATTACACACATCCGCATGTCCTAGTCACTTCCCACGCGCTTCTTATTATCTCCTCTTATCGAATGAGAACACTTTTCAATCATTTTTATTATTCAAACATTTTTTTCTATAAATGATATATAGGTGCTAAATATTATAATTTTTAATTATACAATTTATATAATATATGAACAGTTAGATTAAACATCTGGAATTTATATTATTTTTAGTGTGGGTTATAATAGTACGTTAATTCAAACGAGCGTAGGATTGTATTATATAAAGTATTCAGATCCATAAGTTTAATTATATGTATATTTTTAATCCAATGTACATATATGCTACATACACGTGACATCAAAAGTTCATAAATCTATTCACAGGTCGTAAATTACATCAAAATAAGTAAGACATTGAGTTGCAGGAATTTCTAAATATAATTTTATTCCAACAGAATTCTAATTAGCACAGCTCAGGTGTTCATATAATTTAGCAATTTCTCGAGAGATTTAGCAAATCCTGACAATGAATTATCTTTATTGGGTTTGTTGATTTATTACGCTTTGATTGCATAAAAATTTGAATATGTTTCGACATTCTGAAAAACCGTGTGTGGTTGCAACACGGCGTCATGTTTTAGTATGTGCATCGAGTGTGACATAAAATATATTATAATATTCAAAAGTATTCGCAGAAGAGACTCGTTGTTTTGGCGAGCCGCTTTACGAGTATATTCGAGGAAAATAATTCTTAATGAATTTTCGATCCGTTAGTTCTCGAAGGTCACACGTTGAAAAAATGTCAATATAACATTTATTTGTTGAGTTGTCAGCTGAAGATGAGCAAATACAAAATAAATCAATAACATGAACTATTTCCTGGAATTATAATCTTCTTCTTCTTCTTCTTTTTGTCCTGTCACACCTCCGTGGTGCATAGGGCCTCAAGGAATCTTCTCCACCCGACTCTATCGCATGCCTGATGCTTAACATCGTCCCAAGTGAGACCTGCTGCCTTAACCTCGTCCTGCAGGGTTCTTCTCCAGGTGGCTCTAGGTTAATTATAATACGTGGGCATTATTTTTCGCACTGGAGAAGGACTCTGCAATGCTGATATCCGGTTTCCGACCGCGAGGTCTTTGATCTAACTAATCATGCTCTTATCTTTGCGATAATATCACGATGCCATTTATTGGTTAATGGTGACACTAATCACGACAATAATAATATAAATTTTGAACTTACGTATTTTTTCATAGTACTGACATATTATACATGCGTATTGTATTTAGATCCATCAAAACTAAATCTTCATTATAACTTAGAAGGCTTGAGAACTTCGTTAGAACGAATTTTTAAACTGTTTTACGTTGTTAAGAATTTCATTAATACAGCACACACAAATACGTATATTTGGGTTATCGGGTATTAACGGATTTCTTAAATAAGCAGTTCAAACGATAACGAATTTGTATAGAATGTCTGTATATGTATTATTTGCATAGTTCAATGTCATAAAGACTCCGTGGCTAGTTATTTTAATATACTTTCATTATACTAGTAATTGAATTACTTGTAAGTATTAAATGTACACATTTTTATCAAGACATAATCTATACATTTAAAAAAATGCCTGCTTTAAATATAGGTATGTTATACGTATAAATAAAAATAAATACACAAAAAAAAAACTTAATATAATAAAATGCGGTGTTTTTTGCGAATGTATACAAATACAGTTAGTGGATATCGTGCGACAGCCATACATCATGTTCACAACACTCCAATACGAAAATCCTATTATTTTTATTTTCATATCCCAAGAAGCACAGCAAACCAAGATTTTCATTATTTATAACGTACATTATATTTTATCTACGAATACGTAATTTGAACGTGAAACCAAAATATAGCGTAGACAATGAACTAGACACCAGAAACAATAATATTAGGTCAATATATGGTATTTAACATGACAATGATTCCGTAACTTTAATGACCTAGGTGCGGGTGCGCGATTAAACATCTTTCGGATCATCATTACATTTATGTGATTACTATTTTTGTTAAAGAAAACTTTTTTTATTGGATTTTTTTGATTTTATAGTCGTTTGATTAGAACACTCTATTCTCTATTTGTAAGAGATGTTAAATCATATTTGTAAACCGGATTGTATTAATATTTTTCTACAGAATTTTTATACACGTAAAAATATTTTTTTACATACTTGTTAAATAAATCTTCGCGTTAACTCATTTATTATTTTTTAATACGATTTTCGCTTGTCATCCTATTACTACAAAAGCCCGAGAAAATACTAAATACACATATGTTTAAAATTTTAATGTGGAATCAGTTAACATGCATTATAAACTATTCTTATTTTTCTTCAGCTTTCTTTCCTCCACTGCTTGATATTCTCTTCTTCCAGTTTTCTCCGCTCGTCCCTGTTTTGTTCCTTCCGCTTACAGCTCTTCATGGAATTTTATTTATTTATTTATACATTTACAAATGAGACATTACAAACGATAAAACATTTAAGCGATTCATTTGGACACAAAACGGTATTATAAAGATAAAAAAACAAAACAACATGAAAACAAAAAAATCATACATATCAGAAGGAATCCAAATATGTCGACGTCAGTGAGGCAGTACTCTTTCCAGAGTTTGCATAAATATCATCATGTCATCAGTCCGTCTTTAAGATGGTCTCCCGACACTCCCTTTCCTCATCCATGGCCTCCATTGGAGTGTTCTGGGTGCCCATCTGGTACTGTCCTGTCTGGCTACGCGTCCAGCCCATTGCTACTTCAATTTAACTGTACGATCTACGATCAAAACTATAATACCGTATTAAACCTTCCTCACCCGAAGTATTATATCAAAAAAATTACGCGCCCTCCGAAGCGGGTTCTGTTCGGACCCCAGTCGCTCCATACAATTATTTTACGCAAGCTCGTAGCAAGTACGAACTTGTTCCTGGAATGGTCACGCATAAAATGAATGCCCCGCTGCACACTGGATCCATTTGGGAAAACATGGACATAGGGGTCTAACTCCGAATTTTATCCTGATTTTTTTAAAATAAGGTCCTCTGTGTGATTCCTAAACACTTTTGTCATTTAACTTTTTTTGATATAACTGCTAATTTCCAATAAAAAAATGTTTTTGTTTTTTTTGTATGAAGCAAAACTGATTTTTGCAATTATTTCGGAATCAAGTGGATACGTCAAAACCAAACTTAGTAGGGATTATAGAGGGCATAATCTTCTACATTACTTGTGACGACAACTTCTTCATATCTCTGCCCGTTTAAAAGCAGCAGACATTATAAATCTTAATTAATTTTTACGAGTATAAAGTGGTTTCGGATTTTTGTTACATGCATAAATGATCATAATTATGCTAAAATCACTCCATTATTTTGTAAAGGAACGCTCAAAATAATAGTTTCATAATTTACGTTCCCACATTTAAGTTATACGATACCGCGCACTGTTTCTACCTGCAATGATTCTAGGTAAATGCTAGATTTATTGTGTTTTGACCACTAAAATGCAATAAAACCACTTGTCTTATCAGCCATTATGAAGTCCAAAACTTTATTATAAATATAATTATAAATTCTAAAATTTTGAGCCATTATCTGGTGAAAAAAAAAAGAAATTATGTGAAATAAAACATTGATCTGTTCCGATAAATTATGAATAAGCATTACACAATATACTCACAGGAATGTGTATATAATATTTATAAAAAATATAATGAAATATTCTGAAATCACTGCACAACACAATGCCGTTTACTTGATTCAACTGGACTCAGGGAATCGCGGGAGAATGAACGAAATTCTCAACGAAGTAATGCGTAGTCAGTATAGCTGTCTCGCTTCGACGCGGCCGAGCACGTAGAAGTTAGAGTGATATAAAAAACGTGTCACGGGTGAACATTAAAGCAAACGTTTATGTACGGAAGTATCGGAGACGACGGAGACACGGGTAGTTCGAATATTATTGAGCACGCGTCAAAAGCATGGCTTTGACCAATGCCGTCTTGACGTTATAACGTATAATATAACGTCAAGATGGCATTGCTTTGACCGCAAATCGCCGGAATATTTATCAAAACAATTAATTGTAGATCACATGTTCTGAATATTTGAAAACTTAAAATGCAGAAATATTCCTAAGTATTGTTTTAAAGATTACAAAAATTATGGATACAATTACTAGAATAATTTACAAGTTATCGAGTGAAACGTTGTTTTAGGGGCTTCTTGAACACCCGCTTAGGTCCCCGGGTAGGTTAATAAAAAAAATGTAAATAGTACCGTATTTATAAATTTTAATTATCTATGAAACCGTTTTATTTGAGTCGAAAGCCGCAATATGTATGATGAAGGATTGAAGGATAAATAACTTTATGTTATTTGAATATGGACATGAATAACCGCACTAAATAATATTGTGTAAATATCAAAATATATTCCATTGTTTTTGCCGAAACACTATGATTTCTTAACAATTTAAACTGTTAAATTAAGTAACTTTGTTTTATGTATCACCATTTATTTTATTTTACGCGACAGCTGTTTCGTCAACCTATGTCAACATAGGTTCACGAAACAGCTGTCGCGTAAAATGAAATAAATTGTGATACATAAAACAAAGTTATTTAATTTAACATTTCAAAATATTTTCAATTAACTCATCCTATTGAAAAATTGACTATCTTAAACATTGAAGTGTTAAATATCCTTTTTTACCATAGACAAGCTTTTTGTTAACCACTAACTAGGGGGCATACCTTGTTTCGAATTGAAATACGAAAGCGCGCGTTAAGGTAAAAAAAAATGTAAGCAAACGTATTTCTGTAAAAATATAATATCACAGATGGAAGCTTTTCGCGTGCTACAATTGAGACTATGAATAATTCATCGGAGGAATTTTAAATATGTTTGCAGAACTTTCGTGATATATTTTTAATCAACTCTGCACAGCCGCCTGGAAACGCGAAGGAAAAATGTTAACACGTTTTATTATATAATACTTGTTACTTCTGCGGTATTTTGTTCTACTTGAAACAATGTAGGTACGTCCTCGCCGTGAAAGGGTGAAATGGTGAAACGGGTCAATAAAACAGAGTTCTTTTGTTCAAATTGGATTATTCCACGAGTAGCTTAACAAAATAATCGAGAAGTTTATAATTAATTAATACGAATAAAAATGTTTGTTTTACAGAAGGTTTATTATATTTTTTGGGAATGACATGTGTCGCGTTGCTAAGGTATTGACAAATATTTGATGTCTTAGCAATGTCAAATATGTTATTCCCTAAAAATATAATTCATATTTTAGGAAACAGACGTTTTCTTTCGTGTATATTACGAGTATTAAATACGGAGTTGTAAATCATTACTATTCATAATTTTGGTGTAAAATTTTAAATATATTGTATAAACATACATATATGTTACATACTCAATTTAATCACTCGAGCTGTGCTCGCGGGGAGATGTTAAACGAAACTTATTTTCTTTAAGATCGATCCTGGGATTAAACCCTGTCATTTTGGGTTAATAGGTAATCATCTTGTACTCGATGAGTAACCACATGAAATAATAGATTCATTTAAAAAATATATTTTATGTGTATGAATCGTTTCTAAACAATTTATTTTAAATCTCCATTTTAAATATTTAAAGTTGATGAAATCCTCCGTTTCATAGATGTTTTATTACGGAGTGACATGTTTTGCGCTCCAAGGACATAATCAAGTTTAATATTATTAATGTATTGATAAAATAAAAGATACTGCTCCAGCAAGGCACCCCGCACTATGAAATGTAACGTTGCATATTATTGACTAAAACACGCGTAGTATGCATCTAAATGGGAAAAGGTGTTCCTGCGTATAAGCGTGTCACCACATGGCTCCATCGCAGATGATTGTAATAATAATAATACGCAAGGACAGCATCCCTCCGCCCTCCGCCCGCCGCCGCATCTGCCCCGCGCATCCTCGGTCCTCCAATCTGAAATATCTCTTTTTTGCTCAACTTGACTTTATTCTGGAATTTCACGGTTTGACATGGGTACACGATGGCAACGATTACACAATATTTTCAATTCGGCTCGCGATTTTTAATTATAATATTTATTTATTAATTTGTACGAGGTTAAGATTTATTCAACTCTATAATGTTTATAATAAGATTAGTGCTGTTTAGTTTTATCACAACTGTTTGTGTAGACCAGTGATTCCCAAAGTGGTCTATATCGACCCCCAGTGGTCGATTCCGGCCTGCAAGGGGTCCACGTCAATTAAAAATAATATTGGGGGTCCATGAGATATAAATGGGGTCCTGCGAGAGCAGATCCAATTTAGGCAAGCGTCTCCAAAATATTGACTTCCTGAAAATGTAATTATCCATCTCACAGATAGTACCTACGTATGTAGGTACTTACGTAATACTTTATTATAATACTAGCTGACCCGGCAACGCTTCGCTATTGCTATATTAGAGTATATAAATACTCGTACACCCAATATATATTAAAGAAATACAATGAAAGTTCAATATCAATTATTTTATTGGATAAAATGACATGTGTATAGGTGCAAGAATGTGTGTATCCTAATTCAGTTCATATCTTTAAAACATTTGTTTAATCCAAGCAAACTTGCTGTGAACTTGAATAATACTAATGTGAATTGAACAATTGAAGGCTGGGCATTACCAAGGTGGCAAGTTTGCAAAAAGTCTGAAATGAGTTTTTGATGCCAATTGGTCTTAAACATAGCTGTGCAAAAGCGCGTTATGATTTAATAATATAGTGTAGTTCAAACGTTACCCTAAAGATGCCACCCAAAAAAAAGTTTATATATATCTTTTTCAGCTTTATGTTTAAACCATTAAACGTCCAGTCTTAATTTTTTTCCTCAATATTTTAAGTGAAATTAAAAAAACAAATAAATATACTATATCACATTTGCATAAAACATTCATACATATACAATTCATATCCGTTCACTCCTGGGCGTAGGCCTCCTCCATCTGCTTCAATGTCTGTCGATCCTGGGCAACACGCATCCAATGTCGTCCCTCCATCGAAGTTGAGGACGTCCTGGGTTTCGGGTTGCACTTCATCTACGCATATATCGAGGTGTGGGATCCATCCTCTGCACACGCGCATTCCATTATCTTCTGGGTTGTCTGCCTCATCTCATGACATCTTTCAGCTTGCAGATTTCACCGTTTCATGTTACCTAGAAATAAAAGGAAAAATATTAAATTAATATAGTGTAGTTCAAATGTTACCCTAAAGATGCCACCCAAAAAAAAGTTAATATATATCTTTTTCAGCTTAATGTTTAAACCATTAAACGTCCAGTCTTAATTTTTTTCCTTAATATTTTAAGTGAAATTAAAAAAACAAATAAATATACTATATCACATTTGCATGAAACATTCATACATATACCATTCAAGGTCATAATAATGCTCTTAGAAATACAATGTTTAGAGAAACAAAACTCTTGATTTTGATGTCCATTAGATGAAGCTAATAATGCACATTCACTTAACCAATGACGAAATTTGTAAATTTGTGTGATGTCTGGAAATATACATTGAATCAATTCTCCTTTGGAGTGTGATTCTACAGAAATCAGTTGATAATTTAAAGCATTCATTCCATACAATGAACTTTCATTGTTGCAGAATTTTACCCATTCCAGAAATATTTAAAATGTTGCATGTAGGTGTTTCAATGTTTTGTATCATCATCATCATGAGCCTATATCCGTTCACTCCTGGGCGTAGGCCTCCTCCATCTGATTCAATGTCTGTCGATCCTGGGCAAAACGCATCCAATGTCGTCCCTCCATCGAAGTTGAGGACGTCCTGGGTTTCGGGTTGCAGTTCATCTATCATCAGGGCTGCGAGCGGCATGCCATTTTAGCGCTGCCACTCTTCCGATGATGTCCGACACTCCTGTTCTGCCTCTAATAGTGGAATTAAACCAATTAATCCAACCTGTACATACCATTTCAAAATTAGTTCATAAATATAACAATCTTCCTGGGCGTAGGCCTCCTCCATCTGATTCAATGTCTGTCGATCCTGGGCAAAACGCATCCAATGTCGTCCCTCCATCGAAGTTGAGGACGTCCTGGGTTTCGGGTTGCAGTTCATCTATCATCAGGGCTGCGAGCGGCATGCCATTTTAGCGCTGCCACTCTTCCGATGATGTCCGACACTCCTGTTCTGCCTCTAATAGTGGAATTAAACCAATTAATCCAACCTGTACATACCATTTCAAAATTAGTTCATAAATATAACAATCGGGTGTGGGATCCATACATGCCAGTATCTTGCGTTGCGTGCCCCATCTCACGACATCTTCCACCTTGGAGATATCGTGGATAGCCGTGTTCCTCACCCTATCTCAAAGAGTCTTTCCTGGTATCATCCTTAGCGTCGGCATCTCTGCAAAAATCAAATAATTATATTAAAATGAGCAGTATATTTAAAAAAAAAACACTCGATCATTGTAAGATTGGCGTGGGAACATCAGACCATTTGGAAATGTTATATTAGTGGATTTTTCCAACTGAGGCAGCTAATGCTGTATGTAAGGATATGTTTACCTATCACAGCATAACAGAGAAAAACTAAAACAGCTGAAGTAAATCGTCTAATCCAAAAGATATTATAGGTTATCGCCCTGCCAGAACAATTTTACATTAAAATAACTAACTAACTAACTAACCATCACGCCGTTTCCCCGAAAGGGTAGACAGAAAGAATGGACTGCAACATTTTAATCGATGCTGCACTCCATTCTTCTCTTTTCGCCAACGCGAGAGACGCGGTGTGATGGGTTGCGAACCTCATCGCCACCAATAGGCATCTCCCGCGCACACTTCAATCATTCAACGTCTACATAATAAATCTAAAACAAATTATACAAAATACAATGATATAAAATTAAATAACACATAAAAATAATTTAACACATAATGTTCTTTTAGATGGTGCACTTGTCGTCAGCTGGACGATCCGGACATTTGTATTTATTTAATTTTTTATTCCACTGTTTTAATTTTAATTAGGCACTTAAAACAATCCAACACCAGCAAAAACTTGAAAATTTGATTGAAGAATTTATTCAAATTGTCATTGGAACAAATGAAAAATTTATTTTTACACCTGTCAAAATTCTTTTTATAAACGAAAAAACTTGTATTATTTTAACATCAGAAGAGTGAAAACGTATTTCGTGTCACAAATAACTATCACAAAGTGCGGCAACAATCAAATTGACCAAAACAATTCACTTATACAGGAAATATCTCCAAATTGACAGGAGCACCACATGAATCAAATATTTTTTTTTAAATCAGAACCAGAACCAGATTCCTTGCAGGATTTGCGAATTTATTCGTTGGGTATCCTATCTCTAACGGTTCTCCCCACAATAAAATAACATTATTAAAATAGATTATACCAATTCATAGAATTGTTACTTAGAATTTAACGTTTTTCCATGTATTCATAACATAACCTAAAATAATACGTAAGTAAAACGATAGGTATGTAATTTCATTTCTATCTATATAAATTCGATATAATTTAGAACTAAAACTTTGAAATATGTAATGCGGAAATATAATCTGTATTCATTTCAACGGCAAAATAGAATAAACTGAAGATATATATGAATTAGAAATATAAATATTTTACTTACGAAACTAACACGCAATTCAAATTTGACATTTCAGAGATAGGGATGGGCAATCCGCTCACGAGTCGACTCAAAGATTCGAATCGTTTTGGTGAGCGGGTGAGCGATGATCCATAAAAAAAAGAGCGGCAGCTCAATGATCCGCTAGGTCAGGGGGGTCGGCAAAATTATTAGCCAAAGAGCCAAATGCGTACTTTACAACGATTTAAAAAAAAATTGAGAGCCAAATATGTTTATTGATTTAGATAACCTTTATTATAATTTTTGCACTTCATTCAATTACGGGTACACTGAATAAAACATTATTTCATACTTCTTCCTGTGATGAAGGCGACCAGCCTTCTCTCCATCTCTTTGGTGGTCATCCTGGTGGTCGACGGCCCTCTGGAGTCTCTTGCATCACGATATTAGGAATTCTTGCTGGATCCATTCTCTCGATGTCTCTGCCTACTCCATCTCACTATGTCTTCAATGTTGCAGGATTTGCGAATTTATTCGTTGGGTATCCTATCTCTAACGGTTCTCCCCACAATAGGTCGCAGTCTGGTTCTGACAGTGTCAGCTCTTGCTTTGATTCCGTATGTTATTATGGGCCTGATGCATGTTTGTTTATTGTTATTCTTAATTTTAGGCACAATTCCATGTTCTCATCAATAAGACGACTTCGTAGTTTACTCTTGTTAAAATTCATGCTTGAATAAAATTGTCCGCATGAATATGTAGAAGCGAAAAGCGAAAGATCAGCAAGAGTCAGTAATACTATTTCAGGCGTTGAAGATGATGACTAAAAATCTTTGAATTGGCGATGATGATTAAGAGTTTTAGCTAAACCGGAATTGATAATCGTAATCACCAATTCCATAACTTTACAAATTTCTTCTGGAAATGTCTGCGGACAGAGCGTTCTTGATGAATGATGCGATGGTAAGCAAGTATCTCGCGATTATTTTTTCTTTCAACAAACCCCTTCGGCTCCGGAGCCGCATTTTGCCGACCTCTGCGCTTTCCGCTCAGTAAAGTGAGCCGATTCTTCTTGATAATTATCGAGCGGCTCCGGAGCCGCATTTTGCCGACCTCTGCGCTCGGTGAATCGTATATTATTGCAAAAGAGTCGACTATTTTTAGTGATCTCTTTAAGGGATCTGAGCTGAATGGTTCCGCTCAGTAAAGTGAGCCGATTCTTCTTGATAATTATCGAGTCGTTTGTCAAAAAAGTTGTTTGTCGTTGTGAATTTTTTTTTTAGCTCATCGACAAAAAATTTATCCTGGTGAATTTTTTTTTTTTTACCGGAATCAACTTTTTTGGTCGAGGAGCAAAAAAAAAAGGTCACTAAAATAATTTCAAACTTTGAACGACTCAAAATGGTGAACCGTGGATCGTTAAAAAGAGTCGGCTCACTTTGCTGAGCGGAACCGTTCAGATCAGATCCCTGAGATGAGTCGTTTTGCCCATCCCTATACGTGCGTATATTTTTCAGTTCAAAGGAGCGACTAATTTCATATCTGACCACGCAAAGAGTCAAAAAAGCCACTAATTTGCATCTTATCACGCCAAGCGAATATAGACTCTAAAGATCGATACTCAGGTGATACGAACATGAAGGTCTATACTCGCTCGCACTACGAAAATTTATAAATTTACAAAGTTAATTAGAGCTCGATTAATAACAAAAATATGCCTATGCCCACCTATGTCTATCTATTAAGGAAGTGTATAACTTGGAAAATGATCAGCTCAGGAATAACCTCAGAAATAGTCCACACACACCCGGAAGATCGCCTTTTATTTATATAGATACATAAATTCCCTTTTAATACGTACAGTTTTCAACTGATTTTATCTATAGAAAACTCTATCAATGTGAGTAGTTCGGTGTCGGCTTCAAAAACAAAAAACTTATAGTTACAGATGAATTTGCAAAAAAATAATATTAACAAAGCAGGGGGTTTACAAAATACAGAAAAAATCGGCAAAGGGTTCACGGGACAAATAAGTTAGGGAACCTATGGAAGAGACAATAGTATAAAAAATATTTCTATTTTATTTATTAATTTTATTTTTATACATTAAATCTTATAGATGAAAAACCTCACCTTGTAAACTACTCAGTCATCATTGCTATTTATTAATAAGTTTAAATCCGTTCTACAACTTATGCCATATACTCGTATGTAAGCAGAATAAATATTGCATTATTTAGTTCCTTAGTCTCCTCTTATAATTGTACAAATAAAACGATAGTCTGTTAGAACAAATTAAATCAATTAAATTTACTCTCAGTATTTTATCATCTTACTACTATATTTTCACCAAAAATTTCCACTTGTGTACGAGTATGTGTTGGTAAGTTTATGTGCCCATACAACAATTCAAATAAATCCATCTCACCTTTTTTTTAACAATAAATATAGAAATTATAAACCCATCTTATTGGATTATTAATGGATTCAAGTAGTAAAAAATATATGCTTTCAAGCATTTTGACATATTATGTCAGAAGAGAATCATCAAATATTCGAAATAATAAATGTGTTAGCATGTATTTCAATGGTTCATAATAAATTAATTGAAATGTAAAAAGAAGGACACATGTATTTCAATTGGAATAATTTAAGAACACCAAGAGCAAACCTATCAGAAAATAATCGATAGTTTTATAAGGGACAATAATAATGACCACGAATTTTTGTTTATTTTTTTAATGAATCTTAAAATTCGCTCGAATTAAACTGAGCGTCTTAAATAAGTGAAATCTTTGGCATGTAAATTCCTATCGATATATGTAATATATATGCTTTATTGTAAAAAAAACTGCGGGTTGTGGATGATATAGAAACCAGTATTTGAGCCAATGTCCGATTCCCAGCGGCATGCGGGCCACGAGTTGTGGGGGCAGCGAGGGTCATTTATCACCCTCCGGATTGTTGATGGAGTATGTGGAATGGTTAGTATTTACATTTGCGTAGCTATACTACACATTTAATTAAGAGTTTTATGTCTGGATATAGTGTATTTACAAAATTCTATTCAGATTATTAATGTGTATAATATTTTTAATGGTTTACAACCGCGTCACAGAGACGCGACGCGACGCTTTGTCGCGCGCCAACCGAGTTAGGTATTCTCTAGAGGCGAGTTGTTCTCAGATATTCTCGGTTTTCCGGATTTATGTATGTTATATTATTTAATGTGCTTAATATGTACGTGAAATCTTCCACGGCATATTAATCAGTGACTCGTTAAATATACATTTTTGATGTTGATAGACTGCAACAAACTTAAACATTTATTTTATATTTCGGTACAAGTAATTCTTTCGATTAGAGCATATGAGAGTGTAAATATTTGAATGTACGGCATATAAATATGCAAAAAAATGACTTCTTGTGCGGTGTTTCCCCTGTGTTTTAATCACGCTTCATGTTTCGTGGATTTAAATATAGATTTTTTTTAAATAAAACAAAAATGTGTTTTTAATTTTCGTTAAGTACAAAAAAAACAAAAACTGTGATATATTTGTTAAATTAATCTGATTGTAATCTCGAGTAATTCGTTGCTATTTTTACGGATTATTTAAAGGATTACGTATCAACATAAAACACTAATTAAAAAGAGCTTAGCTGTCCAGGCCCAAGGTGAGACGTCCCGAGATCTAGGTAAGAAGGACCCCGGTAGAGTGATGTCAGAAGAATACACAAGAAGCAGTGTTTACACTGAACGCGTGAGTGACATCAGTAATGCCCTGTGACCACGTGACCGTCCCACCACTGCGCGCCGCGGCCAGCGCCGAGCGCGCCCGAGCGGCCCCGACAGTCAATCGGTTCATTCCGCCGCGCAGACGCGCCCTGAGTCGAGCTCCTCTCTCAGCCGAGTCCTCGTCAATTTACGCGGGATCTTCTGCAACTTGTTGAATGTAATGTTTTCTTCTTCTTCTTTCCAAAAACTTTTTCCCGCCTTCTTTATTCTTCAGAATCTAATAAGTTTCAACATCCTTCACTATTCGCAAACTTTCAAAATTAAGTTAGATTCTCCTTAGAATCAATTGTTTGAACTCGAGTCTAAAGAACGCTGTATTGGAAGTCAGTTCATGTAGAATCTCTGATTTTATAAGATTTGGTATAGATTTTGAGTGTGCTTTAAAAATACATTTTTTAGCATTTCAAAGTTTGAATATATCCGTTTTTATATTCAGGGTTCGGATTCTAATAATGCTCCGACGCTACATTCTACCTTTGTAAAAATTAATCAGTGAATCGGTTGTTTTCTTTCTTCATAACCTTTAATTTTTTTTCCAGATAGCCTTCATCTTCAGGATCTAAACATAAAAAGGATTATTTAATTTTAAGTGCAAAACTAAATCTTCTAGTGAACAGAGTGCCTCCAAATTAACAGATTATCGTAGCATTACTGCATTTTAAAGTGTTAAGTGGAAAATATGAATGGGATGTCAAAAACATTTCGTTTCCGATGTTTTTGAATCCGAAGTGCAAAGCACGTGTAGTTCGCGCATGCGCTTAAACTAAACGTCAGACACCTGGCTATTGTCAGACAGATCTATCTTCTACCAATTTAAGTGCTAGTTCCCGCTCTTTACAAATATATAGACCACGCGCCCGTGACGTAGGCGATCTATTTTGGACTATCAAAACAAGGGGCATTTTTTGTTTCCTGGTGACACATCGGTCTCCGGTGAATAAATAAACAGTGTTTGATGAAGTGTAAGTTGTGTTTTGCACGAATTAAAGTGCAAAGTGCAGTGACGTCTTGCCAGCCGAGGCGCGCGAGGCTGTGATCTCGGAGGACCGCCGCTCATAACGCCGTATTCTTTACTACCTGCTACACAAAGGGGAAATCTTTTGAGGTACGTTTTTTTAAGTGTCTGTCTCTAACGCTGCCAGGCGTAAAAAAGCTGCTCGGCAACACGCAGAAAGTGTTTAGCTGTTGTTACCAATCGTAATAATAACTTCTTTCTTCCGATTCCTTTACATTCAACTTTGTACAATACGAGTATATATAATAAATATTATATTGCAACAAAATACATCGCATCTTAATGCATAATAGTGTAAATAAAAATTTAGTTGTTGACTTGAAGAACTGTAGAATTTTTATTATAATAGGATGGTTTTATTTTTACCAAAAATGCACGTTGTACATAAATATTTCATCTTAATTTTTATTATTATTACAAACTACCACATAATGTAAATTTTATTTTGCCTTCATTATAAATATGTAAACAGTGGTTTACCTTATATTCCTCTTATACGAACTCGGTTGCTTAACAATTGACATAATATTCATTTGGCTGTATCGAATCAAATCGGAATTAGCCCGATTTATAGATCCATTGTTTTCCAACCATTGTTACTCTGCTGTATCAAATTATAGTGCTTATCAGAAAAATTTCGAAGTTTTCAAGCTTGCCCAATCATTTAAATAATTTAGTTAAGATTTAAACATTATCTAATCGTAACGATTTTAGTTTGTAGTATTTGTCGCGATCTTGCAAGATTCGAGATTTGTTCAGTGATTTCCAGTAAATAAAATAAAACATATTAAAACCTTACCAAAAAGTAATTTTAAATTGATAAAAATATATTTTAATTATATTTTTAACATAAGTTTAAATAAAGCTCCGATTTAATAAGCACGTTATAATGTCAATCAAAATACCCTAATTCATACTTAAATGTATTTATTTAGTTTATAAAATACCAGGTCTAGGCGTTATATAATAAAATATGTTTATCGATTTGATTAAATTCGGTAACCGCACATAGATGGGTAGGTGCTTACAATTTGTTATAGGCGTGGATAAAAATGGCAATATGTTTCTACTCGGTGTCTCCGTTTTACTGGCTCTTCGCATTGGGCCGAGTTGAGTAGGTGGCCTTTTATTTTATTTGTCCGCTCCCACAACCTGTTTGGGAGATGACTTTTTTATTTGTGCCTAGCCTACGATTGGCCGCCAGGATCTGATATGCCCCTGCTTTAATTATTCCAATGGAACATCCAACCACGTTGCCGACTGCACATGCAAAAATTAATTTCACATTAAAGGGGGGCATCCAAACGGCGAATATCTTGCTCTGTTATCCAAATATTTGCTAATATCGCTGAATCAAGATGACAGAAAGTTTATAACCGGAGATTGATCCCACGGGAAGACTACGGTTTATATTATAGGTAATCTAATTGATTTTTTTTTTATCTAACCAACCGGTTTCCCTTCCGCCGGAGCTTCGTCGGGGTTACAAGAACAAACTGATTAGTTTTAGTTTCAATAAAAATATCACATAATTTCGACATCAATTATAATACAATATTATTTAGACAGAAATAGCACCGCTTAAATTTTTTGCTTTATCACATTTGTAAAACAAAATACAATATAATATTTCACATTCATTCACAATCCAATAGTATTTGATGACGGATGGTGAATTTGAAATAAATTATACTTGGAATTCTCCAATATATTCAAACATGTGCAAAATTCTTAAGTTCTAATGTTTCAAAATGCAATTATTTAACCTTGGGATTTATATACATACGAGTAGGTACTATGGTATAAGTACTTATTTACGCCGTGAGGAAAGTGAAAAGTAATATATTTCCCCGGTTCAAACCTTTTATCGTTTGAATAGTTTGTAAATAAAAAATTGAGAAATCGTGAGAAACGTATTTCTGCGAAGTTTTGAGAAGTTGCTCTGAATCAAAACATGCCATTATGTGCAAATATGCTGGCGGCTTTCTGCGTGGACGGCGAGTGCTCCATCGCGTCGAGGTTAAGTTGGATTGCAGCCTCTCGGACGAATCTCTGTTCAGAGTGCCGTCGGATGTGGAAATGTTTCAAGTAATCACTCTAAACGATTTTATTTATCCTCAAATTTTATATTTATCAAAAGATTTTTTGTATGAGAATAATTTCTTATTCGAGCTTTCGATGTGTTTAGATTTATTGTCATTATTTGACATTATATTAACATATTCTTATACCTCACTTGTCATCGTCTTTTCAATTGTATGATATATTTTATACATATTTTAAACCGGTTATGTTTATATCGATTTTTAGGAGCGTCAAACCTCATTACGTAAACCACAATTGTATCCGATATTTATTCGAACTGTCCTTGTAAGATTTCGTAATACTCTTCTTGATAGTTTTTTTTGCGGTTCCTTAAAAGTACTATAATGTTATCTATCGTTAATTCTTAGTGTTTTTCATCAATCATTTTATAAATATTTCGGAGCTCTTAAATTAAGTAAGGCCACTCTTATAAGGAAAACATTTGTATGGTTGCTGCATAATTAATTGAATTGAAAACATTTACAATTATTTTATTAATTATTTCCATAACAACCGTCTCACTAAAAGCTGCAATAAAATTGATGCCCTATTTGGATGACATGAACACATTACTGCAATAGTTTGTAATGCAGATTGATAATAAAATACCAAGTGAAACGTAATGGAACTAGAGTGCATAATAATTGCGACCAACAATGAAGGAAAGGTATGCAGTGGAAACTGGATGCAGTCGCGGATAGGCACGCAATGGCTGAAAGAAAGAGCGCAAATCGCGTGAAGTTGGACCATGCATGCCGCTCTGTGTGAGAAGCTGTTTGATCTGAATAATTGCTTGTCTACATTTTTGTCTCTATTCCCGCGACGAATTCGAAGTAACCCCAAAAGTGGTTCTATTTATAGCAGACCAGCTGGGATTCGCCTTCGGGTGCTTCGGCTCCATTAGTTCTCCGCTCGGCCGCGCCTTGTCTCCTCTCCTCTCTTCCGCGGCGGCCTGTCAGGATTGACAATCGCAGAGTATGACGTTTAGCCCAAGATCAGCGAGGCGTACTATAAATACAGCGATTGTGTAGTATCAAATTAACTTTTGTTCCAATTCAAATTTGATTTATTGTTAAGGATAAACTCATTAAAAAATTTATCCCAATATAATACCGAATTTTTCATTTTTGTCATACTGGGATAAACAATTCGAAACATGATTAAAAAGTATTCATATCAAACTGTCTTATCATGTTGTGTAGAATCAGCTACTTCTAAGAAAAACTATTTATTATCGAACTGTTTGGTTTAGCCGAGTTGGTCAAAATTCGAATAAAAATATTATATTTGACCGAAAAGCTGTTGTAATATAAAAGGCTCTTGGCGTATTTCTATTGTCCCAGTTATTGCCGTATCCCCTCGTGACATCGCGTATTTCGCTTGCAATTAGTTTGGTTCCAGCCCACACGGTAGTTTTTGACCTTGTAAAAAGTTTGCAGCTGACCTCTGTCCACGTTTCGCCTATTGCGGGTGATTGGTCAAGTGAGATTACGAGTCGATCCGTCTACCTACGCGGCCAGGTCTCGCTCTGGAGTGGAAGCGCCAGAAATGTAATATCTCTTTTTCCGAGCCGTCTAAAAATATTCGTGCTCGGCCCGACAGTCAAATTTTTCTGGCACAAAATGCATTCTCGCACAATCCATAATCATTGCACCTTACGGTGCTAGTGTATTTCAACAATGTCCCTTGCCAAATTCTAGCGGGAGTCAATGACCGACCTGATCGGTTTTTATATTTAAAATACTTACAGCGCCACGGAGGTAAAGTTCAATACGCGTATTCCTACGGAAAACGATAATACTGAATTATAATACTTCGGTGTATCAAAAAGACATTGAAATTAATATTCATGACATTAAAAATATTTGAGATCAATTCTCTTACCGCTATTTTAATATATATTTTTATTTTATATTTATATTTCACTGTAAAAAAACAAATTGTAAGTAAATGTTTGCCCTTGAGGTGAGTTACTCATGAAAATGGCGCTGTACAAACGAGCCTAATTATTATTTTCATTATTACATCAGAAAGAACAGTTTACAATTATTAATATTATTTTGTTGAATAGCTCTATACATCATTACACCGCGAGCCAAAACCATGTAAAGGATATAGCTATTATATCATATTAATTCGCATGACATGTAATAAGTAGCAAATCTATCGCATTTTTATAGTCACGTGAATTCTTCACCAGACAAAGACATCGCCGGGAATCGAACCCGGGTCCTTCGGTGTAGCAGTCATAGCTGTTGCCACTCTGCAAAGAACATATATACATATATAAAGACTACCGTGAAAATATGTAACGTAACATACATGTATTGTTCATAACAAATATCTTATTGAATATTTTACTTCGTAAGGTTTCATAAAAATAATTGGGCTAGTTTTTTGCGATAAATATAAATTCTATTCTTACATTCCTAATGGAGAGATTTTGTCGATCGGGGTTGTTCCTGAAATACTTACCTTATAAAAGCTTATTAACTACCACCAATGAGGTCGTAGATTAGACGTAAAAACTTTCTGTGTTCTGTAAATCAAGAGGCATATCCAATAAAATATTGACTAACTTTGTGAAATTAGTGCTCGCCGTTTTATACCCCTGGCCTACAGATAATAAATGCGTTTCGCATTAGGGTCTTGTACCTGTTGACTCTTCCTCCATTGTGTATATCCGAAATTCTGGCCAGAGATGATATATGTTTAGTGGGCGTGTATTGTTTACCCACAAATGTGTAATATCGTGTTACGGGTGAGTTGAGTGATTGACGATATATCTTATTTACTGTTGCCTACACTATTATAAAGCGATCACTTGTCTGTGCAAACTCTATTACAATGATTATCTTATTTAGTTAAAATGAAAATTAGTTTACCGAATATGATATCTTAAAATAATCGCTTAAAATCCGAGAATTTATTATTATAATATCAAATTGTAAGAAAGTTAATACATTTTAAATTATCTCTCCGATTGACATAATTTTTGAAGTTATTCTTCTATTGGCGCGTTTAGTAGAGGGTAACATTGAGAGCTGCGCACGCATCTTGTTAACCCTTAACGTACCGTGTTCAAAACAAAACGCTCGCTCCCATGTGGTCAATTCAGTTTACCGCTAACTTTATCTAAATATCAAGCATATGACTCGATGAATCAAAATTTAATTTATGTCATCTTGTAGGAAATTTCATTAGGAATAGATCGATATCTATAACATACGAGTACATGGATTATTTGAAAAACATATCATTATTAATTTTTTTCTGGAACCATGCGATTTCTGATATGGAATGCGTCACAGCATACGAGCGACTGGCACCAAGTATAAACTTGTCTCGCTCCGCCGCGCCGCGGCGGCTTACGAGATTTTACGTATGATAAAGGCACCTAGGCAAAATGTATAGTACGTTCAAGACAACGAGTACGTATTAATATTTGTCCCTTTTGGTAAAGTGTTAATATTTTCACAGTTCTGATATTATTAAGTTGCGTGCTGCGTTTCCGTCCACAGTCGGTATTATTACGTACCTATGAGAAAAGGCCAAACATATAATTTATAATACGTTCAAAACAGCGAGTAAGTATTTGTCACTTTTGATAAAGTTGTAAATATTAGCAAAACAAATTCTACCTTAACACGAATGAAGGTGAGGGCAGTCTTAGAAAATATTTTTTTTTGGGATGAAGGAAGTAATTTTTTGCTTTTTTTTTATTACGAAATATTGAGAACACTTCAATGGAGGATTACAATTTTTTTTATAATATTAGGGTCCATAGGTTTTAAGAAAATCAACTTTAAATTGGCAGTGGAAACTCAATTGACCACATGGCAACGCGACGGTTAAGAAAGTGCGATATGATGAAGTTCAATTGATTAAAGGTATCGATGATAAATACTCGTAGTAGCCGGACATTTCCCGCGTGCAAATTTACGAATTGCGATTATGTCATGAAACGAACATGGATGAAGTTAGTCGTAAAAAGTATAAAACGAAATGTCCCATTTAGTGGCATAATTTCGAATATGTTGCACAATATTGAAACTTTAAAAGTTTTATTAAAAAAAGAGGTAAAGTGTTTGTCAGTATTATTGAACTAATACTTATTTTGGCGCGTTTTTAATAAAATATTAATTGTATTGAATATATTTCTTTTTATTTCACCGTTCACTCTACTAACGTAAAGTATTTGATACGCGGGATAATTTTTTTGGAGTTTAATTTGTTTTGTTACGCCAAAGAATTATAATTTCTTACGTGCGTACATGAACACACACACACCTTTTATAAATGTTTTGCATGTTGCTAAATTTAAACAACAATAAAAGCAAAAAAAATTATATGCTTAAGCCACACCGAAGTGCTTCAGTTAATGCTAAACTAGGTTATTATTTTATTTCACTATAGAGTCACATAGCATAGCGCGAAGCGTGCAGTGCGGTCATCGCGATAATACGCCGCATGTTGGTTCTCTAGATTGCTTCCAGCGTATCAAGCAATACTCTTCACTGCGTGGCGGGCGTAGCTTTAAATTGATACTCGAAGCTCCAAGTCATTTATTTGCGAATTATCCTATCGCATCACATGTAATGGAATTTTCATATGATAGGACTGTTTGTAAATTTCCTTTAAAATATGTATGCGATGGATGGGGCCGCAACCTTCCGGAATGAATATTTGAGCCGTCCCGGGCCCGTGTCCCCGCTCTCGAGTGGGTCACCGGTCTCGGGCGCCACCGCCGCGCCGCGTCGCGTCGCGTCGCCAGCGCTGGACTCACTTTCTGCCGCTGAAAGGGAAACTAGACTATCCGACTGATCGGTCACGATCTCAGTGTCAACCTATTCAAGCCCGATTTGGTCTGACTTTCTTCAGACTAAATTTTTATTAGTTTTATTTTTTAAAAATCAAATCAAATCAGTTTATTCTCAATTTATAATATTATTAAGGCATTTATTTATTTATTGTAGGGTAACATACAGTGATTGTTAATACAACGTGCAAATTAACAAAGTTAAGTTAAATATTGACAGAAGGTTACCCGCCGCATACCCGAAAATGTTATAGGACGCAGCGGCGCCCCTTCGTCAGCTTCGCTCAAACAATCTCTAGGCCTGCCCCAAAACCACGCAGGACTTACAGTAGCTGGAGAATGCACCATTCAGTATCTAGGCCACATTAAATTCAGTTTAATTTCAATCCACTTCTATGTCCCAATCTAACAAAACAAAGCAAAATATGGTACATGATTTTATGGCCTATTATAAAATTGTGACAGAGTGTGGAATGTGAGAGAAAAAGTTTAAGGCATCTATTAAGAACAGATAAAATATAATATATCATTTTACCACGCACGCATGTGTGATCATTCGACTTTAGGAATACAAGATACTCTTAAAGCCAGGAATATTTGTCTTCTGAACGTACTTTCACTTACGAGTATATGATAATTAGAAAAATCGAATATTTATTACAATAAGTGATCAATAAGGCGAATCAAAATGTTTATAATGTTTCCTACCATGTTTTCTAGTAACAAAGCATACATATAATTAATATGTTCTTTTAGTTCAATAGTTATCGATAATGTGTGTTCCGAGATATTTTAAAATCTAAGAAAAACAGAGGAAAGAAGAAGGATCACTAGCTGGATAAAAATGAGATGGTACGAATATCTCGGGAGTGGACAGCTGTTGAAAGGACAGTAGGGTCTGATCTGATTCCCTCTCGGGAATATGACTTGATGAGAATACGTCTAAATACAAAGGTTATATCCATTATTTCTCCATATTTCCCCATGTTTAATTTGTGTATATGGGTACCGGTTTATTATTAGTTAAAATATCACCACATATATTAAGTATTGAGTATCAAGCAGTTCAAATATCTGTACACATACGTACAATACGTAGATTTAAATAGTGCCGTCTTCAAATGTTGAAACGTGAATGGTGATATACATTCCAAACTAGTTCGGATAAGGCAATACGCTCATGTCCGCGTGTCACTCACTGAGAAAGTATTACACAATGAGTAACTAATTAGTTTTAGCTTTTGACTAGATTTGTATTGGTTAGGTTCTTCGTAATAATATAGTCATGGCATTAGTACATTATTATGTATTAAATTGTCAAAATATGGAATTATTTAATTTTCGATTCGGCACGATCAATAACGATTAGGTTATTATTCGATAATACGCAAACAAACACATTCTAGATATCCATGTCGGGAATATTTTCACTTCAAAATATTTAAGTACTCAGGTGATTTAAGTATTTGGAGATAAGGTTGATTAAAACTCGTAATACACATGCTTCCTAGCGTATCTGGATAAGATATATTAAAGAGATAAACTTTGAAATTATAATCCAATTAAAAGAAAAAAAATATTAACCCCGTATCATTTCAGAGAAAGTCATATTTTTGACTAAACGATAAATTTTAATTACCTACGCCAGAAACATATTTAAAAATCTTTTTTTTTCTCCCTAGGACATATTTCGTTTTTAAATATTTTTATTCAAAGTGATCAGTATTACTTTTGAGGTCTTTGACAATATATATTTTTAGGAGTGATATGTTCGAATTTCGTGTATCTTTAATTTTTTTTCGTATCCATACAATTCAATACATATCCATTTTTCAGTTAGGTTACCTTTTAGTTACCTTACTCGAGGAATCTAAAAAAAAACCAATAGGCCTTAACCTCTGGCTTAACTATACTGTCTTGATACCTTGAACAAGAGACAATAGATAATGGTTTAAAATTTATTACCGTTTTAAATGAATATTTTGACTCGGCTTATATTTTTTTTGGTGATTCTACAAGGTCGGAGCTTTCGTTTTTTTTTTTGTTCGTGTATCAATGTATCGTAACTGGTAAATTAAATAATAATGCAATGCATTCGGGAATCAAGGTGTTGACCTGTTAAACGAATCCGTCTTACTCTGTGCTTATACAACACAATCAATTTTACACTGAAATTATGCAATTTTCATACCAACCGTGCTGCCATTATTTAGCTGACGAATCCATATACAGCTATCTGTTATCGTATGTCAAATTTTCCTAGAAAAGGTATTTCTACACGTGTATGTGTATTCTTTTATAATCAACCGTCAAAAAATTACGACGTACTTGAAAACTTAACACTCTTTAAAAAAAATAGATCGCTGATTTGGCAGCCTTTAAAGACACTTGATTACTTATACCCATTTGTATGCCAATGTAATGTTAAATGCAGTTGTTTTTTTATGAATAGAATTCTATTTTAAGATGATTATTTTTTATGTCTCGTATTTACAACCAAATGTAAGGTACAATTAAAACTTTAATACTCAAATAGCACTTTCGATTAGGGCTTTTTTTATCAGTTATATTCTGTGGACTAATTACAACAACATCACAAACTTTAAAATAAAAATTGTCATGATTAAAAAAAAACTTACCCGTTTAAACAGAGTATTCCGATGTAAAATTTCTGGTTCTTTATTACAGAAGACTAGGGTCGCTCATATGCTCGATATTTTATCTATAGCACAAGTATCCTCAATAAATCGACTTTCGTGGCCGAGTGGTGAGTGCTTTGATTGCCACCCCTAAGGTCCGCGGCGATGGTAGTATGATTGTCACACTGTCTTTGGTCCGGTGCACAATTCACGTGGCAATAAAATGGTGATAGATTAGCTACCTAACACATGTCACGAGAATCAATATAATAGCTATACCCTTTATATCGATTTGGTACGCGCTGTAATGATGTTAATAGAATATAGCATATTATAAATGTGCACCATCTAAAAATAACATTTTGTATTAAATTATTTTTATTTTATTTTATATCATTGTATTTTATATTATTTGTTTTAGATTTATTTTGTGGATGTTGGAAGATCGAAGTGTGCGCGGGAGATGCCTATTGGTGGCGATGAGGTTCGCAACCCATCACACTGCGTCTACCGCGGGGCGAAAAGAGAAGGATGGAGTGCCGCATCGGTTAAAGTGTGACAGTCCATTCTTTCTGCCTACCCTTTCGGGGAGACGGCGTGATGGTTAGTTAGTTAGTTAGTTATAAAATATTGTAATCTCAAGTTGTGAAGATCGGTTAATTATGCATTCTAACCAAAACTCATAATATGAGATACACAAAACTCATAATACCGGATACTAATATTATGAGTATCCGGTTTCGGCACTGAGCATACAACGTGAACATATTAATATTTTCATTTTGGATAATAATGAATTTTTTCTGTAACATCACAGCGTCTATTGCCGTGTGTGTTCTGGGTACCTTTTCGATCCCTTCGGGTCCGAGTCCCTTTAGTGGCACAGCTTCCACCGTCTGACATGACATTCCTGACTTTTAGTACTCGTCCTGACGGCCGCCCGCACCTACTCGCGCCTCACTCGGATCTCTCTGGTCTCTGACTCCCGCGACCTCTGCAGGCTAAATCACTGATTCTTAAATACACACGACTGTACTTGTAATTTCAATTTTATATCGCTGTCAGAGATTCTTCAATATTTTCAATCACTTATCCTTTTGTGGAACTGTTATTAAATCATTTTACAAACCTATTATATAAATTACAATAAAAATATACCCGTGTAATTTGGCTATCTGAAAAATTTATTATGGTCTAACTAAACTAACTAACTAACCATCACGCCGTCTCCCCGAAGGGGTAGGCAGAAATAATGGACTGCCACACTTTTCTTTCCTGACATATTTCTCTCGCTTCCTCAACATTCATACATCGTGTCATGCACGCGCGTCGATTTCTCTGACTCCTCACGTGGCCGACATTCAATATTTGATTTATTTGATCGTGCCACGTTTTTCTCGGTCTTCCTCTATTACTGGTTCCATTTAAATCATTAACACATAATTTTTTTACCATTCTTTCTTCATTCATTATTTCCATATGCCCAATGACCATCTTAATGATCCTTGCATTATTTTGTTCATGACACCATCATTCGCACCGCATTCACTTCTTATATTTTCATTCGACACTCTATCATACACAGAGTATCCACACATTTGTCTAAGAGATCTCATTTCTACTGCATTTATTCTACTTTCATCCTTCTTTGGCCAGTTTCATGCTTCGCTTCCATACATAAGGGTCGGTAGAAGAACACCATTGTGCACTGCCATTCTAGCTTTTTTGGATAGGTTTACGGTATATTTTAAATATAATTACTTTAAATCGAAGAATAATTGCATTGTTCATATTTTTCGTTTGTGTTAACCAATACACATGACATAAATGATGTTTAGGTTCAAATCAACGTACAAATATTAAATATCAAGTGTAATGTACAATACAATAATTTTTTTTCTTGCCGTATGAAGTAGAGTAGCCAGTAACACGTGCTACGTTCGTTCCCGAGCAATTGAAATTGCAATGCCATTTTTTATTATGTGTAATCCCATTGAGAAGCCTTATTCAAGATAATATCTAGATTATTTAACCGCCAAGTGAAAGTCCTGCGGCGTTGAAAACTTCAATCATTGCCCAACGAACCATCTCCCGCCATATGAGTCTCGCTGGATTCCTTCCGCGATTACTGCTAATTAAAGCCACAGAATGGCACGCAGTAAGCACCGCTTTTCTATGAAACACATTATAAACAATTTACACGATGAACGCTCCTGGTTACATCACGAAGTTAATTACATCAAAGCCTATATTACAATAGTCCCACTATTTATTTCTTAGGTAAGGCAAGCTGAGTTATCTTCGTTACACACGAGTATCACCTTAACTTCGCGATACTTCAGGTTTTGTGATATATCTTAACCATTTTAATTAGACGTTTACTAAAAATACATAAAAAAAATTTGATTGATACATTCAATTCGTCAATATTTCTACCTGACCACACGAATTTTTAGAATATTTGTCGCTTTACCACCGAGAATCCCCAGGTTTATGATTATTTTTTTCTATACATACTTCGGATACTTGTTACAATATGATATACATCAATCCATTCTTACATTATTTAACATTCTTTAGTATCATCTGTTATCGCGGTGCATCCATTCATCATCTAAGGATAGTCCCTTGTCACTATAATACCATTTGTATCCTTATTTTCCTCCGCCCAATACATTACGTTAGATAGCTTTTTTCTCTTACCATAAATTTAATTCATCTTCGCGTATCAGTTGTTTCTGGAGTTATAATATATTTTTTTTAGAATTTTGCGTACATATATTATGGAATAGCGAACATTACTGAACTAATAAACGTATTTTTGATATTTTAACATTATTCTAATAAGTTCATAAATACCCTTTCAGTGAAATACTAGATAAATACATTTATCAAAATGTGTTTACACAATCGTTATTAAACTTAAATAACTAATTGTCACTCAACTCTCATATTATATAATATTTGGAATGTCAAGCACATACTTCTTTTCATAAACCGATTCCCTAGAATTATTTTTAGTTAACCAATTAAATCTTGAAGTAATTTTTCCGTGGTTAATTATGGCATCTAAAGAAGAAAAAAACTAGTTTATTTCAAATCGACTTTTTACTATATTATTTTAGCTGTATATATCTACCACACTTTGAATGTTGGCAAAAGCAATTGACACGAAGTATTAAAATAAAAATATTTTACATGTTTCAATTAAATTAAAATAATATTTGAAAACGATAAAAAAACTATTCTCATTTCGCATTATCGCAACAAATGTCGTTATATAAGTAACATGGATATACCATATTTTGTTCATCCATCAAAAAATAATCCGATTTGTGCAGATCTCGCACAAGGTCCTTGACACGGTAAGGCGAACTTTCATCCGTGGCGTGTATCCCCACCGTTTGGGAAGCATCCAGCGGTGAAAAAAAAACTGGTCGTGACTTTTGTTCGCCATTGAAGGTCGATTATCACACAAATAAATACCTGGCCATATGACGTAATCTTCTCTGTGAGCCAACGCTTGGTGTAATGGCCTACCTGTGCGGAATATACTACACTTGGGATCATTTTGTGTGTTCGCTTAACAAGTTCAGCATACGCGATCGTTTGTGTACATTTCTATATCTCCGGCAAACAGGGGCGGGTTACGATTCTTTGGAAGTCCACACCCGAGTATTGGGCATCCTCTTCATTCCAAAACATTTACATAAGCATGCATTAGAGTATATGAAACAATATAGCGGCTTCCACTGCTTCAATCCTTGTTGGTGGATTTAGCCTTCTTAGGTTTAATGTTGGTTGTAATTATATTATAATATTTAAGTTTATATTGAAGAGCTTATGTGTTTGCAGGCAAAAAATGTTCTTGATATCACTGTACTACAAGAATACAAGGTGACAAAAGAAAAAGAAATTTGTAAAATAATAATAATTGATTTGGAAAAGAAAATTTAACAATCACTTTTTGAATATTTTTGTTGTTATAAAAATAAATTAATACTACGTGTTACTTCTTTCTGCCTACCTTTTCGGGGAGACGGCGTGATGGTTAGTTAGTTAGTTAGTTAGTTAGTTAATATGTTAATTTGTAGATATTCTTGATTAAACTGTTTCCATTCTTCAAGGTTTTTTTTTGTTTTGGCCATCAGTTCGACTCGATGATGTTGTTTATTGCTGCAGTCTATCAAATAGCTGCTTTCATTAAACTGCTTTCATGCATATATTGTTCAACATTTTAATGGAATTTAGAAAAGTAAATCGTTATATAATACGGCAATGAATTCAATTTCCTCTCTCCAACTCATTTTCAATCGCCCATAAGACTCATATATCCTTAAACTTTCTCCTTTTTGAATTCCATCAGCTGTCGCTGTGTGCATGTTACTTGATAATACGAATGGGTGTTAAATTATTAAAAAAAAATTTTTTTTTTGCGGGAATTCACACTGAGGTCAAGGTTACCTACAAATTAATTTATTTTTTGACAATCTAACAATATGTATAGAAATATTTTTTCCGGAATAAAAAGTACTTAAATTTCTATTTGTAAATATGTGAACTAATTTAGAACGCAACATGTTTTATTAGATGTATGTTATTATTCTATTTAAATATTATATGTAGCTTAACAATAATTCATTGAGTATATTCGTAGTGCACTGATTAAGTATTCTTATAAATTCGACTTAAATAAACTGTGCTTTAATTAGATTATTTATATTCTTGACATTAATTTATTGGCACTAAAAGCTGACACCGTAGAATTGCGAAAAAAGGTCTATATTAATAAATCTAAGCTGTCAAAATTGTTCGCGGTGTATGAAATTACCAACATGTGTTGCGAAACAATCAATTATTTATTAAGCTTTCGCACTTATCGCCTATGAAAGAAACAAATAGTTAATTATTCGAGTTATTAAATAAAATAATATTTTTTTGCATTTAAAACTCTAAAGATTGTATTTATTGTTTTTTGAACAATGATGTAAAACTCCGTATTAAATAATTAATACGAATGAGGAACTTATGTTTTTCTAGAAGTTTTATTACATTGTTTTATTATATTATGACATGTTTCGCCCTTCTAAGGCATTATCAAATGTCATTTGATGTATTTATATGGATATATAATATATGACATAAAACGAAATATTCCCTTGAATGACGTTAGTCTAACAATATGACAATATAAACGGGAGTTCTTGTGAAATCTCAATTATAGGCTTTAAATCCAAATAAGAATCAGTGAAAAATATTATATTACAGTATAATAAAAAAATATACTGAAATGGATATTTAATCAATTTTTCTATTAAGCATTAAAATAGTTTCACAACTTACTAGTGACGATTATCGTTAATATAATAATACAAATTAATAATTTGTTTCAAGCAAGAATATTAAAATACAGAATGCAGAACATTCACTTTCTTTTAAAAATAACCGAAACATCTTTTCATGAAGGTAAATGGACTATCGAGCGTAATAGAACGTAGACATTCTAGATAGTATAAAAGCACTATAAGCTTTGTAAGCACTGTAACCACTTCACCACGACCCGGATATGTACCTGTGTAGTAAATGATTAGTAAGGCGGAAACACCGCTACATAATTATATGGGTAGTCAAGGTTCGATTAACAGTAGCAAGGTGCACCGAACATTTTTTTTCATTTTGTCCACGCGGCAATGGTGGCTTGACAAAATCTAATAACACGTGTTACTTGTTTCTAATTCTGTCTTTCAAAGCGTGAACCTATCCGTTGATAATTTGTTAAGTTTGCTATGACGCAATGACGAAACTCGTTTTATTTCATTGTTCGAAACCATTGAGCCCTCGAAAGTACGAGTATGTGGATAGTAATCTTTCTCACGGTCAACGGTCTGATTACATTGAAGAGTTATATTCGAATAGTGAATATATTATACGATTCTAGAATATAAATATGTACTTTAAAACTGGTACTCAACACAATTTTATTTAATCCTTTTAAACATTATCTTACCCCATCATCTCAGCTGGTTTTTTGGTATTCACAGGTGGGGAAGGTATTCAATCAATATCATCAGTATCAACATTAAATATTTTAAAAACACAAAAAAAGTTATATCTTAATTTCGTATTTTTGTGGAAGGAATTGAAAATAAAGTACACAATTTAAAATAATACTACAATTTTGAGATGCTAATAATTTAAAGAAAGAAAAAAATAATTACAGGTATATTTTGAATTAAATACTCGTTCCACATGTTTAATTATCTTTTTTTTTATTAATGAGATTGTATGTTTTGTTTTAACGTCGTGCATTCCAGGCAACAAAGTGCATTATTTGAGATTGTATTGTTGGTGCCTTTATACCTTATTGAATTCTTTCCCACGGCCCTGAATGCCAGGAGAGGTGTAACCCCGTCCTTGCAGAGGCAACCTGAGGATAGAATGCATTGCAAGTTAATAATTAGAGAGACTTGAACCACATTTTAAATGTTTTCGTTAGGTAGAGTTATGAAATTTATTAATTTACTTTAAAATTGATAATTATATAATAATAATGTGGCAAAATTTCAAAGTAATTTCATAGTATTTTTTTTATATTCGCTTTTACTTTGTGTTGTGAATTCATATATGAATAAATATAATTACACTATTTTTCAAGTTCTAGGGTTAAATTTAAAAACTTAAATATTTTTTTAGCATGGATACGGTATAGCATTTAGCATTCTTATGCAATCTTCATTTACACCGTTAAATGTTAGCTTTTACTTCATACTTTGCTTTTAAATTTTATTTCAAGTTTCGAAAGGTCTATACTTAATCACCAGCTATGAAACTATTACACATTGAAGAAATTTCTTTAGATTTGAAGCAAAGAAAAAAACATTCTTCCGTTCCAATTACGTAAAGGCTAGTGGTATGGATCCATCTGACAGTACCCTTAATGAAACACTAAGAGACGATTACCAATGTATATTGATATAATAATTAAATGTCAGCATCTGTTTGGAATCCTTTGTTTTGAGAGTTTTATTGATTTAATAAAATTCCTATAAGAGAAGTTTTTATTAAATGGTTAATTTATTGTGCTGTCATAAATGTTATTACCCCACAAAGCACGCCGTAGAACGAGAATCGAATAGTAAATTAAACTATTGGAGTTAAACAGAGAGAATCTCCTCGGCGTGTTTCATTTGCTAAGTCGTCTGTTAACTCAACCAGTCGTGATCTTTGGCCGGAGGCTTAACCTTGGGGGGCACAAGTAGGAACGTACTCGCGTGTCATAATTTTGTTAATTGTTATTTTTATAAAATTGGTATTGATTGAATTTTTAACAGAAAACACGCATAAAAAATATTGGATAGCAAAGAGAAAATAAATCATACTTCAGATACTGGGGGTAATTTTTATGATTGTTATTCAATATCTTTTAGTTTTTATTTTGTACAATATTTTAATATTGAATATATAATACTAAAAAAATTAATCCACATTAAAAAAGTTTTCTTGACTTTTGAAGTTGACTTCAAGTTTTTAACGCCACTGGTAGTATCTTCGTAATTATTGGCATTAGTGGATTCTCAATCTCGAGGTCAGTTATAATGAACCCTAATTGGGATTAAAATGTCGGTATTCGTTGAGTTTTTAGCACGAGCTCATACATTTTGTTTGCCTTAGAAAGTCCTTGAAAGTTCTGTGTGAGTAAATAAATTTGTTGATACTCTGAACTCAAAGAACATCACATTCACATCCTTGTCCTCTGAGTCGGATTATTTTATCAAAGCCAACAACCAGCTATCTCGAAGGTAAAAACCTGTAAGACGAATTTGAGTTCTACCATATTATATTATATTTATGCAAACTAAACTATAGAACTAACTATTTTAATTCATTACTTTTCTACTTCAGATTTTAACCACAGCATGTTTTATATATTTTGAATGGTTTCCTTAGTGATCGCCTTGACGAAGATGTGGGTAATAACGAAACCGGCATGTACGTAAATTGTGATTATGGTTGAATAAAAACAAAGCGCAGCTGTAATCACTAAATTTGTATAGTTCGTAATTCATACAATTGGTTCATGTATGGCATATTTACTATTCACTTACCAAATGCATTCATGCTTCCCATTCTAGGGATTTGAAGCTATTCATTTGCAACTAATATTTATTTATACGATTTTCTATACAATTTATAGCATTTACATATATCATTACTTTACACATTGAAATTAAAAATGATTCTACCAAGTCTTGGACTATTTAAACCAAATTTCAAATAACAACAATATTTTTAAACAAAGTCATTTGTAATGTCTGTAACGAAAAAGGCCACACCATCATTCAACTTTAAGATTATATTATATTTACAAATTTTGAAACTTGTGTTAATGTAATACAGGAACATCAATGTTTTAATACTTAATCAGGACTTATGTATTTATTATCTTTATGAATATACAAATTCAAATGTCGTGACTTATTGACGTTTACCTTTGAGGTAGAAGACTGTTATGTAAATGAATGTCTTGTTCAAATGTTGGGTCCTCGAACACTGTTCTTAGGCATTATGATTTCTGTGTACACGGACATTCGTGAACAAATGTACAGTCACAGTCAAACAGGGGCCTCTTTACCTGAATGAACTTGGGATCGTACTACTCGGGCATGTTCAGTGCTCATTCTATTATCGCTGAACAATTAAACTCCGAGCAAATGTTTGGATACGATTAGATTTGGATCAACAATTTACTCTGGAGAAGTTACGCTGCGTACGATTAATAACTACGTTCTCTAGTTCACCAATACACCATAACACTCTACAAAATATTGGGTTCGAAGATATGTTTTTTTTGTTCAAATAGAAATCCTTGAAAACAACTTCTTTTGGGTTCTTTTTACTTCCATGATAAAATGTCTTCGATTCCGGATTCATTCTAAAACAAGCCTTGTGCCCTTGTAGTCAGAAGCTTCCATTCACCACATACGTATATGCTGATACAATAAAATTAATTGATCGTATTTGGGATTTTTTCGAGTACGATGATAGAAATGGAATATTGAATGAAGCATCAACCTTGGCAGAACATCAATACCAGATTGACGTTTGAATTCATTTTTAGTTGTTGCTTAAGTCAATCTTATATTTTTTCCATTGATTATACTTACCTTCTTTTCTTGTATAATCTACTTATTACAATAATAAACATATGTGTTCGTATGGGTAATTTTTAATATATTAATTAATTACGCTTGTTCACCCTCATAACTGGAATAGGTTGGATCATTTCGTACCAACACATTCCACGGAGGAATGTAGCTGTAAGTGAGGACGTATTGTATTGTTGTGTATATGAAAGTTAATCTTGGAACATTATCTGGAAGAGCTCCGAATAAGTGATTATTTCCCTGGTGAGATATCTCTATTCAGATCACGAATCATTTTGAATAATTCGGCTGTCCATATCGCAGGTCGCTTCTTCTTCCAAGTATTTCACCCTTGTTGTGTTCTTTTATATTCTCCCCCAAACTGCCTCCAGTTGTATTTTTTTTACCACAGATTAAAACTTGTTCGTAAGCACATCTTTTTGTTAATAATAAAACATTATTTAATGTATTTTTTTTCATTTTATTAAAATATAAGTATACATTTTTCTCAGTATCGAATTTAGTTTTAAATAAAAATATTTATTTTAAGCTTTTGAGCTTTTTGAATTTTGTCTCCGGATTAAATTGAAAAATATTTATGTTTGATAGAGAGCCTGGGCCGTGTCTACAATCAAAATCACGATCTCTAATCAGTTGACCTTAATTTTTTTATAGAATCACTCATAAATGCATTTTTTCTTTCCAAGTTTATATTAAAACCCCGCAACACGAGTACATATTTAGTGAACAAAACGTTCTACGTAATTAATCTTGTGAACTATCCTGTATTTCTCAGCGCGGTATAAATAATTCATACACACACACACGTCTCAAAATACTGAACCCATGAGTCACGGAACGGATCACCTTTGCTTATTGTTATTTTATTCACCGCGAGGATGGGAACTTCCTTATAAGAAACGGCGCTCAATCCAAATAGCTTGGCCGGCAAACTAATACGTTACACGGTGCACTGGCTCGGCCCGAGGAGCGGCGCGGCTGAGGGAGCATTTGAATATCTGAAAGCGTTTATAAGTTTTAATTCATCCGGAGACTATTCAAGGATGCAGATCTCGTCCCACCCCGGATGCGAGTCAGTCGCTGTGGAGGACGCAGTATCATGCCACGTTAATGCGCGCAATATTCATGTAAGATATACGGGTACATAGCTACGCAGAGTCGTCATGTTTTTTTTTTATTCTTCTTCTTCTTCCCTTTTTGTAGACTCAGGAGTCTGTTATTTCAGGCGGGTCCTCTTGAGATGCTGAACTCCAGCTTTCTCTCCACCGTTTCGGGGGTCTTCCTGGTCGGCGTTGTCCGTTTGGCGTTCCATGGAGAGCTATGTGTGGTATTCTATTTGAGCTCATCCTTTCTACGTGTTCATGCCAGTATCGCCGTCTTTGACGTCCCCATCTGACCACATCTTCGACCTCGCAGATTTCTCGGATTGCTGTATTCCTAACTCGATCACGTAGGGTCTTGCCAGCTATAGCGCGGAGCGTTTTCATCTCGGTTGTCCTGAGCATGCTCTTTGTCTTGACAGTGTCTGCCCTCGATTCAATGCCATATGTGAGGATTGGTCGCACACAGGTCTTGTAGATGCGTACCTTGCTGTCAGTCCTCATGTCCCTGTTTCTCCATATGACATCTTTCAGGCAGCCTGCAACCGCTGCAGCCCTATCCACCTGTGACCTTACTTCTCTGGGGAGGTCATTAGAGCTGGTTACTTCGCTTCCGAGATATCTGAATAGGTCCACCTGTTCAATCTCCTCCTGGCGTACGGAGACTTCGCATCTATTTTTTACAAAATATTTATTAAAAATAATTTAAAACACGTGTGTACGTTTTTGTACATCTTCTTCTTCTTTTCAAGCATGTCAGATCCTCCCGACGTCGGCTATCACCCTGGTGTAGTCTCCTCTTCCTTTTTTAATAATTTTTTTTAAATAAAGTGATGTAAAAACAAAATTCGCAAGTGTTTTAAATAATGTTTTAATAATGCCACACCACAAATTAAGTGCTTTATATCATATGAAATTACAAAATATTTGTCTTTGAATAAATATTAAAAAACACATTTATTGATGTAGGATAAATTTTAAAAAAGGTGAATTAAATATCTTTGTTTTATGTATCACAATTGTATTTTATTTTACGCAAATTATTGGATACATTTTTAAGACCGGATGATGGATGGCAACCAAGCAAAACATGTTCAAATATTGAGTTACATGGTGTGATATTAACAAGGCTTTTAAGAAATAATATGAATTCAAACATAAAATTAATAAGGCATTTATTTCATTTCATTCATTTGTTTATTAATATCCATAGCATTACATAATTCATATCCAATACAAATTTTAAAGGCTTATACCAAAATATATAATAATACAAGAAATTCGAAACATGAGTATTATAAATAGTTTTATACATTTGAGGGCTAAACATTACAAAAGTGCCAAGTATCAAAAAATTAAAAAAAATAGTTTTTGATCCCAATTGGTGTTAAACATAATGGCCAAAAACTATCCAAAGATGTAAACTGTTTGATTTGTATGGTGTTGTTCAAACTTCATCCTACCCATCCGTGATGTGCCCATTGTGGTTTGTATATTGTTTTTTTCCTCTATTCTAAGCGTGGAATCAGATTTTTTGTTATTACTTATTGTCTGACAATTTGGCGAAAAACTCACACTCAATAATTCATAGAATTTATTTCCTTAACTTATAATAGGAAAGCTCTTATACCAATAGTGTCAAATATGACTGCAGCTCACTCTATATAGTGTGCATAATTAATATTCAGGTCAGGTTCGGTTTCAAGTATAATATAATGGCCGGGAGTGTCGTTCAGATGGGAATAATATTCCAAACATCTAAGAACCATTGTGGAAAAAGGTATCGATGTTTGTTTAAGTATTAAATAGTTAAGTAGATATATGAGTGGGTGTTTTTGGCTAGATGCCTTCTACTAAATTCTTATTGACAGCTGGGAACGAAATGAATGTTCATCAGTCAACGTCCAATAACTCTTTTGTGGTCGGGGGCCAAATTTTATTTAGCTGAAGTTCCTTACACTTTCTTTTTAAAATAAATGTTACTTTTCATGTGTGTTAAAAATGGTAAACGTCATCGGGGAAAATATTGGTTTTCTTTGAATGTTGATATTTGCTTAATTATTATAAAAAAACAATACTTTCGTATGAACCACTAAATTTGTGATTTGGTATTATTAAAAATAAATAATACACACTTTTGTACTTATTATATCAATTCATTTTGTTTTAACAAAACAATCTGATCTTCGTCGGGGTTACAAAACAAATACAAAAAAATGTTTTTGTAACCCTGATGAAGCTCAGGCGAAGCGAAACTGGTGGGTTCGATAAAACCAAATAAAGTGGTGTAAAAACAATGTATAAAAGTGTTTTAAGTTTATTTTAAATAAATATTTCATTTATTCCGCTGTCGATGCCAACATAATTTATTACAGTTTTAAAGAAATGCTTACAAATTTATCTGTAACAGTTTTAAATTTGATATGTAACTTCCAATGTTCGAGGCAACTGAACCGTCATTGATTTCCTAAATTTGGTTAAGTTTGAAGTTTCAAAACGTCGCCGTTCCTTTGGTCAGGCCGATGACACCAGTTAGTTCGTTATCGTTCATCCTCATCGCATGTCTCGCTTACCAGAGTCCTGAAACTTTCATAAGGTCGGATTCATTGTACAGAAACTCTTGCTATTAACGGCGCACTTACGTGGATTGTTAAGAATTAGCCGGTCATAAGTCAAATTTCAAAATCGATGTTAAAAATACCAAAAAAATCCTAGATCCAAAGAAATGTCCCAGTAACAATAATTGACCATCCCCAACCACGAACCTTTGACCGTGTGCGCGCGCAGGTGGTTGAAACTTGTCCGCCTAACAAAGTGCACGTCGTCATTATTCTTAGCGCTCTCAGTGTAAACATTAAACAAGGAGAATTTTGCCTTGTCCACCTAATATTTCGAAGTTATCGTTATGGATTCGAATAATTCAGGTAATAATCAATATTTGTTGATGTGTTTAACATACTTTAAAAGTTATTTTATATTATTTGTAGAATTTCAAAAAAAGGTGGTCTAGTAATGAAATTTTTACTTAATTTTCAAGTTTACAAGACATTTTGCTATATTATCGCTTCCTATCGCGTAATGTTTGTTCCTGTACTGTATACTTATTATATTTGACTAATTAATGACATAAAATTTGGCTGCGGATAGCTGCGGTTGACCAAATTACAGTTATTTTTTTTAAAAGGATGACATCACTTTTTTTAACAACTTTTTCTTAAAATGTAATAAAGTGTGATTTTCTCAATTTTAGGTATATCTGGTACATCGGGTACAAAAACCGTAAGCCGTAAATATCTTTACGATTAAATGCAGCAGCAAGATTTACCTAATTTAGATGAAAAAATTAAATATCTAAAAAATCACCTATTGTCCTGTTGTGGTGACACTCCAGATAATCTAAGCAGTTTCAAACAAAGATTTGCATATTTTAAAACATCAATGAAAGAAAAATGGTCGAAAGCCCATAGAAAAGAAGCAATGTTTCTTAAAACTAATGAAAAGTGGTTAGGAGGAACATTTGAACTTTCAGCAAACAAGCAAACTCGACCAGGTTGGCCTTCTAAAGCATTTGAAGAATCTAGTGAGAAGACTAAAAGAAAGAAAAAAACGGAGGAAATACCTTATTCGCTTAATAAAGAAGTAATCGTTCATGCAGCGCAAACAACATTACAGGCTCGAGGAAAAGGGGATGCTTCGAAAATACTACGGGAAATATAACGATTTGATGAATATGCCATGGAAACTGCGAAATTGTATGTCGAGTTATATACTTGGCACCCAATGTCTCCGACCTTGCATAAAATATTGATTCATGATGCAGCTGTAATGGAAAATGCCTTATTACCCATAGGACAGTTGTCGGAAGAGGCAGCAGAAGCCAGAAATAAGCACTTTCGATTATACCGCGAAAACTACGCAAGAAAGTTCTCGAGAGAGGAATGCAACCTTGATATATATAATAGATTATTATCAAGTTCAGATCCACTATTAAGTAGAATGAAACAAACAAAAAAAAAACGATCAAACCAGGTTAATTTTGCCCTGAAACAATGAATATGTTACTACCAGCTGTACCGAATACCGAATCCGATATTTCAGACATGGATTAAAATTTGTCCATTAATGTATAAACATATTTAAAGTACTTATTTGCACCAAAATTATTAATCTGTAAATAGATTTTTTTTTGTTTGTAAAATTTGTAATAAAAAAAAATTTTTCCTCGAGATTTAGTATTTTTTTATATTTTTGGCTGGGAAAATTTTTTTTTTTTACTAAGGACAATTTTTTACGATAATATTTATGATTTGAAGTCAAAATACACCGAAAAATAATTTTGACCGCCTAAATCATTCAAATCCACCTATGTGCGGCGTCTCCAGACATATACTTCACTATTTCATTTAGTTTTTTAGTTAAATATACTTTGTATCCATTATATAAAGATACATTTATTGGTGACATTTTAGTCAAACTGATCTTCTGAATAAAATTACATTGAAACATTTCACCATTTCATTGTCTCTAGATTTTAAATTTACCAGCAGAAAATGGTTGTCGTTTTCTGTTGCCATCAGATGAACATAACTTCGCAGATAAATAATTGCTTTCTTTTAAACATATTTTTCTTTTTTATTTAATTTGAAAGGTTGTTAGCATAAAATTAAACATGGCATGTTCCTTCTTAGCGTTTTATCTTTTACAGGTAATTTCTTTGGCATTATGTAAGGTTGTCTTTGAAATATTTCCAGAAAAGTCAGCTTACTTCTCAATAATATCTGACACCTAATAGGACATATTTTTGTATGTAGCTGCTCCACGTTAATTGTGTTATTGTTTCATTGTTACTATAATTTCAGCGTTGTTCGCTCATTAAATATTCCCCCATCGGTTGTTTTATTATAGAGGTCCCACCCCAATCACACCCACTATTGTATCCGGACAATGTACCAGCTACTTGGGACATGTCCCCAATTATTCACGGTTTCGGCTTTCCACGTGTATTCTCATCGCTGTCAGCCAGTCGGCCGCGCAGGCGGGATGGAATCAATCGGAAAAGCGATCACGGGGCTCAAGCTTTCAAAGCTTTCTATAGAAACAGCGTGGATTATTTATAATATATACATAAGATCAAACTAACAAGTACGAGACAAATTAAGTTTTATGTTATCCGATTATTAAAAGAATTTTGTATTTCCAAATTTTATAAAGCTATGATAATTTGTTTAACGAGAGCTTTACAATAATATCGTGTAATTTATGAATTAAATATAAATATGCAATATCTATTGGTTGCACTTTTTATATTTTTTCTCTCAAAAGTATTTTTTTGGTGCCATGTCATGTACCCCCCGACGTTGACAAGTCACGTGATATGAGAGGAGGCGTCTCTGTCTCTGCAGCTCGAAACAGCTCTTCAACGCTCCTTGCGCCAGTCCAGTCCCTTATGTTGTGGAGCTAGGAGATTCGCCTTCTGCCAACTCCTCGTCTACATATTTTGCCCTCAATGATCAGGTGCATCAATTCATAATTTCATTCTAATAATATGACCTAAATGTACCACCTTACGGGCTTTGATATTGACCAGGTCTAGCTCTCTGAAGAACATTTATTTGCCTGACCACATCGGTCCAGGAATATGCAACATTTTGCGGTGCAGCCTCATTTCAAACGCTCCAACCGGCTCATGATACCAATTTTTGAGGTCCATGATTCAACACCGTATAAAGTTATGGGCTACACAGACGTAGCATTTGACTTTTCGCTTTTAAAGCTACAAATTAATGTTGTGATCACATAAGACACTTCTCATCTTATGGCTGCATGAGATATTTTTATTCTGCTCAGTTTTCGGGTGGAGGTTGACCGTTAGGTCACTTCCAAGGTATTTGAATTTCTTCCATCGCTCTATATCAACATCATTCAGTGTGAGATAAACGAATGACTATCCAACGAATACTGTGGGTTGGTAAGATATTTTTAGTCCCCTTAAAATAAATACTAGAATTCTCAAAATCGTGTTCAGTAGATTATGATTAATGTTTTTAAATATTCTTAGAATGAAAAATCAACAAAGGTCCTTGAGAATGTATCAATGTTGATAGTATCCGACACTCTGAACGTGTATTAATGTCACGTCTTAAAATACAAGACTGTATTTCACCGGCTTTTCATATACTTCACACATATATTCATCTTACTCTATGTTAACTTATTGAACAAAAACATTGTCAGTTTATTAGACAATGTGGGTTCGTTAATTAGGTGTGATTTTCTAGGTATAATCACGAATAAGTTTAACCAAGTGGCTAAGATTATTTGAATGAAAATTCTAACAATGATTAATACTAAAAAGCCTTATGGAACCATAGCGATTTTATAATTAATTCGTAATTGATTAAACAATCTGTATATTACAACATGAATTCACGACTTAATAAAAAATTTTGACTTAAATAAGACTTAATAAAAAAAATACATTTTACCATATATTCGTAATTTTTGCTAATTTTATTTAAATTCTTTTAATAAAACCACTATTACTTAAAGGTCTTTTAGATACAGATACAACATTTAAATGATTGATGATTGACAATGAGACTGTTGAATGCACGATGGATGGATATATTGCTTGAATGGATGGAGTGTACATATAAATTCTGAGTCACCAGTATACGAGTACATTATTTTATAAATGCAGGCATGTTAATGTATCGGCTCTCCCTCGCTAGGAGTGTATCGTACTAAAATCGATTGTTTTGAGATGTGTTTTACAATATATTTTCTACGTCTGTTGTGAATGAATACTTTATGACTCAAAATGTCTGACTGTTTCGGAGAATCAATTTGTAATTACAAACTTCCGTTTATTGTTCCGTTAGTGATCCGCGCCTACATTCATTTCGAGTACCTCGGCCGGAATATGGTTCGTGGGTACTCGTCTATTGTAGGTACTCTGGCACTTGAACTGGTAGTTTTATATACGGGTAACTTTTTCGCTGATGAACCGGATTCACTTCCCAAGCTCGCATGACCTTAGCTTGTTTCGAAGTCATTGGCTGATTAATTAAGTAGAACCTAAAATAATCTTGCTAATTTGTGACCTACTTCGGGCATCAGACAATGTTTATGTAATTTCTGTTACATGCGTGTAAAACAGGTTAATACAACGGATTAATACTGGTTAAAATAATATTGATGACAATCAAATAAACATAATTAAAGACCTTCAATTAGCTAAATAAAGAATTGACAAGTAAGTCATCATATTCATACCAGGAATACCTCAATACGCAAATATTTAAAGATTTACATAAATGTATGTACAAGAGAGCTATGATTCAATTTTATTCGCCAAAACTGAATACGCGATACATTATTTTTATTTTTATTTACCTTTATTAATGTGTTCTTAAGATGTGATTTATAATATAATAGTATCCACTTAGAATAAAATAAAATCTGTTAAACTTTGCAATTACTAAGTATTCCGAAAAAGGCGTACGCAAATAAATACAACTAAATAGTCATGATACTTATGTACATATGCTGACTGTGAAGAATCTATTGGAATTCCAAACTAAAGCTTTTTTTTCGACAGCAAGCTGGGGATGACTCGCTGTTCTACGGGCTAATGTGACTCTTATTCGACAAGTCGTATAATCTCATTATTGCTTCATAATAACTCCACTCTGTTAGCAAATCTCATTGTAGCGTTTCGTCATTTGACGCAATTTCAATTGTTTGCAGTTTAATGTACGTATTCGTTTTTTTACTTGTATAAATATAATGTATACAGGTATTGTAGGTACTGTATGTAACGTTATGTTTATCCGAAATTGTGTTAATTTTGGCAAAATAATATTTATTTTTCAATCAAATATTTACTACTGTTGAATCATATACATTATTTGTTGATTAAGATGGAAGTATTCTATATGTGTTAATTTAGTTTTTCAAGCATATAATATGTAGCTGTCCATAAACTTACATACACTAACTAGTAACATTCATCCCAGCTGATGAACACAGCCCCGCATAAGGCATTTGTTATTAAAGGGAATTCGCTCAAATAAAAAATTAAGTTCTTGTGTAGCTAAATGGAAATTAATACTTTTATATAAAAAAAATATATAAAAGAATAAATATTAGTATAGGAATATCAAGTTCCACTTACCTATATCGGATTGTAGACTTGTAATGCTTCGTATGGTTGCGTAGGACTGAGGAAGAGCCCGATGCATGGACCCCCCATTAGCGGCGGCGGCAAGCGTGACCGCCCCATTTGTGCGGAGTGCATGCCGCGGGCCGCTGCAGATCGGGGATTGTTCCTTCTGAAATAATCAGACGATTGATTCCCGCGGGAGGCCGACGACCTCTCGCCTGCGATTATACTCGTACTATTAGAATTCTTCGCATTTTACACGTGTCAACTTCCGACTAATTTATATCGATTTGCTTTCAGCAGACTTCCACTAAATTTTCTGAACATTACAAAACGGCTCTTCTTTTTGAAATATCGTAAAAAAAATAACAAATGAAATTTTTATGTCTGGGTGGAAATATCAAACGTCGACATAAGCTCGTGCAATTAATTTTAGTTGAAAAAAATCGTTGTTTGAAATTAAAATATCTCTGGGTATTCTGTCGCGATAAAAGTAGTCAAGATCTGAAGGAACAGAACAGTTAATCAAGCAAATAAAACAATGACTTCCTGAACGGGTGCCAATAACAATATCGAAGATTCCTCCGACGTTCACACTTGAGGGATTCCACGGAGCCGGTGGCTGGTGCAATTGAAATAGCTCGGACGGCTTCTGCTTATTTTATCCTCCGGCAGCTGTCGCGGCATTACCTCACTCCCACAGCGGCCCTCGTAAAGTCGCACTTCTTGACATTCATAATGCGTCAGGAATGGGACTTGACCTCATTTACTAACTTACAGATTCCTATCTACGCGTCTTCTCCTGTTTTATTATTTAATAATATTTTTATAATGGTGCATTCGTATATTTAACTGCAGTTTACTTGAAACTAACAAATTATTTGATCTATGTTTACTATACAACCCACTATATTTACATATATAAACAAAACTATTTGGATTACCAGAATTTCCAAACAGTTAATTGCCACTGAGGCAGATAGATAAAGAACAACTCAGTTTTTGAACTTTATGGTACATACATTTGTATTGATCTTATCGACATTTGTTAATATTCGTAACCTGTGATGTTATTAAATGCGCTAAATTTAAAGTTACATAAATTTAACATGAAGTGTAGGTTAGTACTTGTTATGAGAATGAACGACACGGTGAAAGCTTTTTTTTTTAAAACATTCCTCATAATTATGTTGAAATCAGAGTATTCTGTCAAGGTAGAATATTTGCGAAAAAAAGTCAGTGTTGAAACGCAGTGTAGTTAAAAAAGAAACACAAATGACAATTAATTTAGTAGAGCATCTTGCAAAAAAATGTTCGGTGGATAGTAAATCATGAGTAAGATTTATTTCTTATATTGTGTTGAAACACAGATCGGCCGTAGCCTCGTTCCTTTGCGCATCTTCCCGAGAGATGAGGAGACTTCTAGCTGGAGCCGGCACCAGAAAATCAAATGATATTTTTGTTGGCTGCATCAACTTGACAATCAAGTTGAATGATCAAATCCATAAAGACAATAAATCTAGTTTCAAGCAGATTTTATTGAATTATTCTCAGTCTGTGAAATAGTTCTGTAATTATGAAGCAAAATTAAAGTACTTAAGACTTTTTTCTTCTCTGCGATGCAATCGGAATTTCGGGCTGTATCCGTTTACATTACCCCCTATGACGTAGTTAATTAGATGGAGATTTGAGTTACTCATTTCGGTTGGGGTCATTTATTACGACAAATTTTCGCCTTTGATACGATCGATGTTTTTTTCTAGTTTGCAAATCTTCCCGCTTCGTTTAGGACACCAAAATAAATGTCTCGGGCGCACGATAATAATAAGAGTAAATGCCACTCACAGTGACACTAAACATGGACGGGAAGCGATGAAAATAATTACACGGGAATTTAGAAAATAAACGTTCCTTCAAATATATGCTTATCGATGCCGTTTTTACAGCTAGCAGATGTCAAACATCGTCATGTCCTCGGGGCTATTAGCCGCGCGCAAGTTCAAAGCTCTCCCAGTCGCCAACATTCCTAGGGCGTTTAGTGCCTAATGAGAGATTCTTTTATTTAAGGTTAATTTCAAATCTGACACAATTTTAGGTTAATACTGCGCAGATCCCCAATGTTTCGCTTCCTTTTAATTTGAAAACACGATTTTTAATAGTATTATGACGTTTTCAAGTTCACACTCCGGTATTTAAACTAAACATCAACTTGCTTCTATAATTTTAATTATCAGAACGTTCGCTCTAACGTGAGGAACAGGTTTGGCCACGAATACGTGCAGAATCTATTAAGGCCTGTTTGAATATGGAATTCGTAGAGATGTCGGGTGACGTTTATTCTTCTCATCACGTTTGAAGTTCCAAAGCACTTGACACAAACCATGCTCAATTAATAAATCAGCAACTTGGTGTGCCTATTTCAAACAATCCGTTCCGTATCTTTCAAATAATTAACACTACATATTTGTAATTCATAAATTAACTAGTAGGAGCACTGTTAACGTCACATTACGTCTACAATGTATTTGCGCATTTTTTCAATATATAATATTATTCTAGAGTTACACAAGACTTACAAACTAGCGTTGACATTAACTTTGTAATTACGCTTTAATGAAGAAAAAAAAACGGGTGTTTTAATAGATCTTCCCAGAAGACGTACATTTTGAAAGGTGTTGTTCGCTTTATATTATATATTTTACTAAACGCTTAATAAAACTCTCTTTACGCGAATCACATTTACACCACCCAACTGCCATATTTTTCTCCTGTCTGCAAGAGACCAGACTGGGCCATGTTCCTAGATTACGTTAAATTTATCTCGGGACATTTGATTACTGGCTGCATTTTTTGTTAAAGGTCGGTAATTGAATTATGGAATTAATTAATTCTTTCCTCTGGAATCATAGTTTTTTTTTGTAAAAAATAATGAAAATGTTAAGCTACAGATAACTTCAAATACAATATATACCCATTTGTCAAATATTTATTGTAGCTGTCATGATCCTCGCGAGTGCTGCCAGCAACGGAGCAGCCTTGTGCTCGGGTAATTTGCCAACATGTGATTTACACAAATTGCAAGTATTTTCAATAGGCAGGCGGGCATCACGATGCCGTTACGCCGCTAACTGTTTTCGCTTTTACCGTTTTCTTTTCTATTGTATGATTGCCTTTATATTCATGGGAAATTAATCTGACTTTTAAATCAACGTATTATTACGTTATCAAGGTATTTATGGGAGTATACGAAAATATGATGCCTAATTACTATAAGATTCTGAACCAAAATATTATTTTGAAACTACATTAATAAACATTAATAGTATAGTATTATAATTATAGGAGTGTGATTATGTTTAATTTAATAGGTTAATCCATTTCAATTCCAATTCGGTTGTAGTATTACATGAAGGTTGTTCATTCCTTACTCCTTTTGCATTTAACCTCTGGTTAATTTCCAAATCAATTTAGTTTACTACAATTAAAAAATAATATTATATTTATAAACAAAACAAACCTAGTTAGCATATATGGTACATCAGAATATTGCGACTCCAGTTCTATTATTCCTTGCACTACTTTCATTTCCTAACCACGACCTTAATTATTACCATCTGCTTTATCAATAATGACCCTTAACAACCGATTTATCTACCATCATTCAGTCCTTTACCCCTCCCGCAATCAATGTAGATAAAAAAAACTCCTCCCTGATAGCCCCCCCCCACGTACTTCACCAAACGAAATGGTCTCACGCAGGAGGCATCTCCTATCTCCTACCACAACTTCATGCGGGCACTGTTCTTCTTCTCTTCCCCCACGTAAAAGATTTTTTAAAATATATAATCCCAACCCTAACTGGTCTTCCATTCCTTAAGAATCTTCTTCTCTGGTTTCAATCCTGGGATTGGTTTGCAGCAATTTCCTCCATTATTCTCTTCCATTTTTCCCTGTCTTGTGCGGCTCTTTTGAGATCTGCATATGATGAGCAGCGTACGTCTACCAACAGGTCCTCCAGGTACTCTCGGCGTGGGCGTCCCCTAGAGTTTGTCCCCTCGATCATACCCTCCATTATGGCATGTAAGAGACCTTCTTGACGTATTACATGGCCGATCCATCTTGCACGCCTTTCGGACAAGGTCCTGAGCAGGTGCCTTCCTCCTTCGATGAAGAACTTCCTCATTCGTGATGAGGTCTCTCCAGGAAATTCCAAAGAGTCTTCTATAGGACCACATCTCAAAAGCCTCTAGTCTCCGCTTATCCCTTTCGGATAGGCACCATGTCTCGCAGCCGTACATCAAGACACTCCATACATAGGTCTTGATGAGGAGTATTCTCAGTTTTAGGTCTATATTATTTGATTCTATTATTAATAATGAAGAACTTTATCATAAACCGTAAATCCGTCTTCGCCCTGTTTCGGAGGAGCACTCCGGGGTACACATTTAGTAAGAGGAGTACCTAACTATTAGAGCTGAACCTTTGTAAGCCAGAAGATCCAAGTCCAAGTCCATATTATATATACTCGTATATATACCGTTTTACGCATGAAAAACAACCCAGTTATATGTTCATCTTGTTGCGCATCAAATTTTATCAAATTATTTCCATAATTATTGGATAAGTAGCAAATTTGGCAGTAGGCTCTGTTATTTTTGTGTTCCGCCGGAATAACATTCCCACAGATGTACTCGTAAGATGTTACAAATTACCCCGTACATTCTTCAGACCGCAGAGCCTACCATTATTTCCGCTACTACATTTTGAATACCACTCTGTTTCACTTTCATTTCTGAATAAGAAATAAACAATGTTTAACAACCGATAAACGAAGCTGTTGGCTATTAAGGTATCGTCTTCACAATCTACATCTACATTTCAATAGGACTGTTTTTATTGTTCCGGAGACTGAATGCAAACAGTTTATCTCTTCACTCAATTTATGTAAAATTGAAATATTTCAAATTTGTCTAATCCTTCAAATATTTAAATGGCTTTGAATAATGAAGGTTACCGTAAACCGCTCTTCAACCGTCAACTTTGCCTAAAAGGGAGAAGTTTCGTTTAATCTACATTTTAATAGGAAATAATTTTATCAAACCTCGGCTCCGTGTACTGTATAAATATACGGAATAGTCTCTACCGAAGTTGGTACCTGAGATTTGATTTCGGACCCCCTAGATGCCTAGATTCACGCCCAGACAAGTACAACTTGCGGTACATCTGCAACTATTAACAACCGAATATCCTTTGTTTCCATGTCGAATTGAATTGAATAAATAAGATTGTTACAAAATTAAAACGGCGTCTTCTGGCAAAAACATATTTTCTAATATCTCCTTCAATTATTATTTGTTTTTTCGCAGTATATGCTGGCATATGTCATAAAAATAATTGCAAAAGGTTCAGTGTTGAATAATAAGAGAGTTTCCGCGTTTTCTTATTATATTTATAAGTGTAAAACAGTATGTACTTTAAAAAAATACTTTTGCAGGTCCTACATAACCTACAATACTGTGAATCTTTATTTGAGACTGTAAAACATTTCCATCTTAATAATTTGACGCCATTGCCGATTCTCCAAATGAACTGTTACCCGCATAAAAATGTTGTAAAGCTATGTATTTCTCTCATTTTTAAATCTGCAAAAGGTGTATATTGCTAACAATATTTATATTACACTTTTTCGTTTTAAAATTGATAAATTTCAGATGGTTTATTGTTTGCAGTAACCATGCATGATAATTTATAGTTTCTTGGTAAAGCACCCACGTATTGGACGACATTAGAACTATTTTTACTGAGCAAATATAAAAACCGCCGGATTAAAGGGTTTACCAAGTTCCCTACACCGATACCACTCCGCGCGAGTTATGGCAGGCGTATTTATAGGCGCAGATTAATATTTTTATTGCTTACTAACAACCGCTAACATATGTCGTCTAATCTTAAAGCGATAATAATATTTTTTTACCGTTCCAATGCCATAAATAATTTCAACTTAATTGTTCTCCAAGATTACGAAAAAAATGTGCTCCACAATATATGTAGTTCAAATAATATTTTTTCTAAACCAGTTATATTTTCAAGGTTGTATATTTGCTATTTTAGAAAATATACTCGTATATGTACGAGAAGACGTCCAATATAGTCTTAATTCAAGACTCAATGTTTTATGAGTAGTTTACTCCTTGAATATTAAAAAAAATTGCTATGTTTGTAGGACCCTTAATTATTATGCCAAAATGAATGCGATCTGTTAACCATTATGTTTGTAGTAGCTGGTTGAATAGGTACACCTCAGGAGTGCGTCACGATTTTCACAATGAATAAAAATATTGGAAAAATCGCCGTGGATCCCGTCTCCAGTCGATTGAAGCCATAAAAAAAATTGTGGAAAGTTTTTTTTTCTTGTATACAACAGGTCGTTTGAACCCAATTACAGTATACAATTTATTTTTGAGCTATTATATTGATTCTCATGACATATGATAGGTAGCCAGTGTTGAAGGACAAACTAGAAAAGGCTTACCAGAAAGGTTTTGAATACTTGGAAGGCGACAAAATAAATATTGACGAATAATTAAATATATTGCGTTTTAGTAATTCCCGGTACTTTATTGTCATAGAAGTATGTTATATAAAAATATCTTCTCATTTTTGCGATATTGCGATTTACTTTTCAAAGTTTCTTAGTTTAGTTTACGAATTGAATTTGATTTTCAATTAAAAATTGTAATTATTTTAGCAGCCTTGCTATCCTACTTCCATCACTTCCCGTAGCGCCCCCCTACCCCCACCACTACAGCCAGGCGGAGGTCGGGGGGTGGCCGTGAATAATATACAGCTATTTTCAGGGCCAGATTTAAATATCGCATTTCTTATTTGTAATCATTTGTTCAAAATAAATCATGGGTTAGCGCAGTTTACCTGCGGGTAATTTTTTTAACCCAACCCGAAAAATTCACGTTAAATCGAACATCACACAACCAAAGCAAATTTCAGTTTCATCTCCCAATAACATGTCTCTTGTTATATCATATAACTGCATAAGCTCTTACACTATTCTATGGAATACAGAATCATATCCGCGGGGTACTCTTCTATGGTTTTAATATAACTTAACAAGTAAGCTGAATGTTAATCTGAATGTACGTTGCGCACTTCTTCAGTGACAACATCCGATTTCTTCGCGAATAGCATGAAAGGATTTACAATTAGCATCTTTCCCGGGATTATCCATATAGCTTCTTCAAAACGCGTATTCTTCAAACAACGAATAACATGTTCAAAGAAGATTTTTTTACGCTTTCCTTTAAATTTATGTATTTAAATGTTAAAACGTATTTTGTTGTGTTCAAGTAATTACAAGTATAAAATTGTTTTAAGATGAGGCTAGGAAGAGTATACACTATTATTAAAAATGGTTAGGTTATATTTAATAATTCCTGTGTATAGGAAATTTCGTTATTTCTTCGGGTTTTCCTGTTAAAAACAAGCGAGTCAAGCTTACAAAATTACCTTGTTTATTTTCCATATACTTGGTCTAAAGTATGAAATGTCAGACAGTGTTTTGAAATTTACCATATTTTCGTATAAAACTACCTTATTATAAAATAAAGGAACTAAAGTAATAATTTCGTAATGTTTATTTCTTATATGAGGTAAGCGAACGTTATTTGCCGTGAGAACGAGCAAGTTGAATTATCTCGGTAATGAGATTCTAAGATATGTACTACTCCATGACTCGGAATTAGTGTTCTAGTCCTGCCTCTTGCATTATTTTGCAAGGGAAATGACGCTTCCTGACACTGTCTCTCGCCCTATGGATCGTCTCCCCTCCCCCGGTTCCTTAACCCCAAACCAGCCACCCTTACATTTCCAATGATGAAGGGTCAGGTGTCAAGCTTGCCTCAAATATTTTTGGAAAAAAATCGAAATTAGATTTCGTTTTAATCAAGTCGTACCTACCTAATGTTTTGAAATATATGTTTAAGATTAAGGTAGAATAATAACGAACTTGCGTAAACAGTGACAATTAGAATATAAGAAAAACATATATCGTTGTTGACGTGGTGCCTAACTATAAAATGTAAGCGTCGTTTATTGAATAATCATATTTTTAAAATTGCTCTGGTTATAGATAAAATATTGCTCCCCCTTTTAAAATAGTTTTTAAAACCGGGAGCTGTATTTAAATCACAATGATCTATGGTATATTTCAATCACAATGATAAAATGCTGACTATTTATTTCATATTTTATTAAATTGAAAGAACTTAGACTCTGGTATCGCCTCATACACGTTTTAAAGGGTTATTAAAGAACACAGGCGTCTGTAAGTATTTAAATAATAATAATACGGTCTTCAATTCTATTCCTTTGATATTTTGCTCAGTTTTGTATTCCAATTGTTGTTATAATATTAATCTTCAAGTACTCACATTGTCTTTTAATGTAAAAAACGAATTTCAACATGTTTACAGTATATACAATTATTAGATATTTTCAAATTTGATCAGTATTCTAGAAAGATATTGCAATTTTCGATTTTAACGCATTTTCTTGGTGAGTAGAAGCACATCACATCTTTAGGGAAAGGTAATTTAAAATATTATTCCGATACAACAGCGTAGAACCTACTATATTTTCGGATCCTAAGCATCACATCTTGTCTTCCTGAAACTTGCTGGACCACATTCTTTTATCTCGCTTAGTAAACGTAAACCTCTAGCAACCTCCAGACCTCCCAGGTGGAACTTTGTCTAAAGGGGATACAATCTCAATATTGAATTACGGTGTGTTGAATAATTGCTGCGATCTTTTATTTCTAGATTCGTTCAACTATTTTAATGTTATTTCAAGGATTCTTCCTTAGAATTTATGACGTAACTCACCGAAATTCTCGACTAGTTGAGTAACTCCCATACAGTACCTATTTCGTCGATTGGTCCTCTCGTGGTTGTCTAATTCTGTGTGTTATTCTACATTCTATTTTCATTGAGTTCCTTGTTTCTGTTGAGTTTTGGAACGACTGGATGTAAAAGAGTAAGCTAATATTCGAAATTTGAATGGATACAAATATGCCATTGTATCCAAGTTTTGCTAAATACAACGCGGTAAAAGAAAGAATTTTTACCCGTGAAATAATTTATATATACGCTTATTGTGATATGTGGTTATAGACATAACAATCTACCTATCACGAGTAAATTAGTATTTATATGAGTATAAATGTTATATGAGTAAAAAAATGGCGATGAGGTTCGCAACCCATCACACCGCGGCTCTCGCGGGGTCGAGAAGAGAATGATGGAGTGACGCATCGGTTAAAGTGTGGCAGCCTATTATTTCTGCCTACCCTTTCGGAGAGACGGCGTGATGGTTAGTTAGTTAGTTAAATGTGTTAAGTTGACGATGAAAGTGTTCAAAATAGCCACTCAAATAATATGCGGGTTTCACTAATACTTGAGTAAATGTTTAATTTGTTACACAAATCATACGGGTCGATATATAAAATTAAGGGTGAGTGAGTCAATGCTTTTTTTATTAATTAAATACAATTTATAAAAAATTAAATAATAACGAATGGTGGAATCAATTGTAGTTAACAAGATACAAACATTTCAAAAAAGTTATCTATATTTATATGAATTACCATATATTCAGTATTTTTATTACCGTTATCTTGTTTGATAATTGCAGTAAAAATATTCATTAAGGTGAGTAAAAAATAGACCACATGATTTGAACTAGAAGATCACACAATAGAGACTAGTTTTAAGTTTGCTTCTTCAAAGGCTAAATAATTATTCTGCTTTATAATATTGATTCCAGTATTAATTCTCAACGCAAAGTAAAGGGAATTCTTCTCCATTACCAAAAGGGCTGTTATATTGAATTTTCGTAATTTCATTTGCTTGATATACAATTTAATTGACAACCCGCAGTTATTTACATCATGTCTTTATTACTATTATAATAAGCTTCCACGAATAGGACACACAAGTCTCTGTAGAATTTAATATTTATACAAAGCTTTTTTAAAAGAAAATATTTCAACAGTCAAATACTTGTAAAATATGTTTGAACTTTAAATTAGTGCCACAAATAACAGAAATGTGTATGAAAATGATAGCGTGGAAGAATCATCAAACTGTTATTCTAAAATAAAAGCAACCTTTTTTTTATTTCATTAAATATACCTGAATACAAATACTACGAAATTGAATTTTCGTGACATTATTAAAATATATACCATATGTATGTTCACAATATACGAGTACTAGTGATTAATAATTATATAAAACGATGTTTTTTAAATGCTTCCACTTTTGTCTATATTTCGACAGCGAGCCTGGCGAAACCGGTCACTATCGAAATAAACACAATAGTGGAAGCAGTTTAAAAACATGGTTTTATTTAATCAAATGATTTTACTGAAATCTCTTGATGGAAGTTCATTTTAAATAATAATTAAATAAAACCAAGTTTTTTTAACTACTTCCACTTTTGTCATTGTTTCGACAGCGACCGGTTTCTTTAGGCTCGCTATCGAAATAAAGACAAAAGTGGAAGTAGTTAAAAAACATTGTTTTATTCAATTATTATCGTTTTATTTAACTATTTTCTTCTTCTTTCCTAATATACACCTAAGATATTACTTCTTTCGATTCCTCAACATTCATACAACGTGTCATGCACGCACCTAGATTTCTCCGACTCTTCACGTGGCCGACATTCAATGATTGGTTTTACCTATATTTTAATAAAATAATGTAATATCATAAAAATATATATATGATAGCTGTGCTCTCCACTTTTGTAGAGTGAAGGGGCTTGTGCGATCCCGATTCGCAAGTTGTGTATCTCTGTAGCGGAAGATTTAGTGGTTTCAGTTTGTTAGTCTTGGCGTATTTTTTTACAAGCAGTTATTTTTCGGCGTATTTGTACCTTATGCCAAGGAAGTAGTGCTGCCGCCGCGCCAGAAATTCCTCCCGCTCCAGACTGATACCCCCGAGAGATTAGTCGGGATTATTATTAGTCCGTGTCACCGGAGCATTTTTATTAATCATAATTTCTCCTTTACGATCTCATTGCCTACGTAGCCCCGATTCGAGTGACAAATTCTGCAGTACACCAAAAGGCGGCAGACTAACGACGCGGAGTCGTGTTCCTACCGATATACGAGTATACGTAGTACGAGGAGGTCGTAACCGAGACTTACCTACTACTTAACCGCTGACATTATGCGCATCTCAATATTCCTTGAATACTCCGGTTCATTTATTAATTCCTTGTCATCTCTTCATTTATTAAGGTTCTAATCGGTTCCAAAAATGAATTATTTTGTTATGAATGTTATTGTATATGTTGAAAACATTTTGAATAAAAAATTCAATAACAATATTTATAAGACAACCGGGAATTTTTGCTTTGTTCTAAATATGTGTGTTAGATTTAGATTAAAATAACCCTTTTTGAATTATTTTGATAACAGTTGGAATCGACTCATTAAACATATTTTATGAATACGCTCTAGTCATATAAAATTCTTTAAGAATGTTCTCCTGCTTCGTCTTTAGCCCTTGTTTGTACATCAGTGGACACAGGCCTCCCCCAAGGACCTCTTCATTATTCTGCGATCTACCTCTCCATAAGGCCAAGTAAGAATCGTACTTACGAAAGAGAATCTCCATAATAGATTTCTTGAATGTGAAATAAAGTAAGTGCCTATTAAAACTTCCTTTATTATAAGTAAGTACTTTAACACAAAAATTCAAAAAGAAAGCTTAGCCATTATGGTAAATTGTTTTGTGTAACAACGGCCATACTTTAAAATCTTTATAGGCCGCGTTTTACTTCAACTTCAATAATTTATTTCAGAAAGGTTCGTAGATCTTTTTACACATCGTCTCAAGCTCCTCGGTGCTGCTTATGTCTAGCGTTGTATTATTTTTATTCTTGCGCCGCGTACCTTTGTATTTGATACTTAATTGAAATTCAAGTCCCCCCCGAGAGACAAAGAGTTGCCTTCAAGTGCACAGTACTCGTTACTTATTAATTTATTTCATGAACAAACACAAAAAAGCTCATCCCAGAGCGGAAACAAACTGTGCTCCTAGGTAGGTACACGAACCTGAGCTAATGTATTTTCTCACGCTGCATTACAATCAAGGATGTCCAAACGGTCAAACCAGCTGACAATCATCGCCATTCATTTCAAAATGTTTCTATGCTTTTATTTATCCGGTAAACACAAAAGCGATCCACATTCCGTACAAAATATGCCTTGAGACCTGGATAACTTTCATTTGAGTATTTTTTTATACTTTCGTATTAAACGCTTAACATGTGGGGTAATTAAAAAAAAAATTAATACCTAAATATTTTTTATAGACACCACATTATCACCACCAACATGTTTCTTTCCAAGCGGAAGCTTCATCACGATAACAAAACAAACTCGTTTAAGCGATGTTAAAACGAAAAAAAAACGTTTCATTTGTTTATATTTTATTATACTTAGGAAATTGAAAACTAAAAGCTTCATCGCTGATAATAAATATGTGTTCTGCAAGGAAAAATCGCCCGCGAATATTAAATAATAATTTATATCGAAAAATTACCCCTCCTCCCTGTACGAGTTCGGGGTTTAGATCAAGCTTGTAGTTGTAGAGAATTTAATCCAACGTACTAACTAAAGAAGACATTCTGCTCCTGATAAAATATAATGGAGTATTAACATCGTGGAGTATTAACATCTCCTGATAAAATATAATGGAGTATAAGTTTACCTCCCGAAATAGCATTCCGTATTTCAGGCATTGACTGGGAGAAATACTTTATCTCTACATTATATTTTGAACGTATTCATAATATAGTAATTATTGCACACGTGATATTTTTTTCTGGTGTGCCAAAGACTATATTTAATTTAGATAAGGAAGCACTTCCTTAGGAACTGTCGAAATAAAATATAACTAACCACCCTTCATTGGGGGGGGGGGGGGGGATGGGGCAATAGGGTGGACCACCATACTTGCAATCTTGACCACCCTCTACAACAATCATCATTAAAGTCGTGAAATGTACGTTGTCGATTTAGTTCTCTATTCACAATGCTTGGATATAACTTATTAATCATTCTTCCGTCATCTATTTGTTCCATATATCTGACCAATCTTAGCAATCTTTTTTTTTAATTTTACCTAGGGCACAATCATCTGCCTTACATTTGTCCCTTATTTCTTTGTTCGGTATTCTATCATGCTACCTCGTTCCACACATATTTTTAGTGAATTAACATAGAATTTATTAGTATAATGATGATGCAGTATATAATAACACTAATTAGAAGTTTTATTATAATTTATGGGAGGACATGTTCGACTAAGACAGCGCCCTTGAGATGAGCAATTCATAAAAATTGCGCTTTATAAATTATCCAATTTATTATTATTATTTATTATTAATTAAACATAATCTGTCGAGTTCTAATACCCACAAATAAGGAATAATATTATGAAGGAAATATTTTATATCTTTTAGGTCATTCATTTTTTCGAGCTCGGGTGGGATGTAGCGTGTCTGTGGGGGATGTTTTAGTGGAACAGGTGGAAAAAAATAGATTTCTGGGTGTGGACTTATGTGGGAAAACGAATCTATCGTGTGAAGTGATGTGTCAAGTAAACAAGGCTGCGATCATTTCAGGATGTTTGAAGAATTCAATTTGTAAAAATCCTGACATGAAGAACAGCACCAAAGTGAGAATTTATGAAACTTGTGTGCGACCCATCACGAAATAAAGGATCGAGTGCAGGGCGGACACCACAATCACAAAAATTCGATCAGAAATGAAGACGCTCATAAGTATATCTGGCAAGACGCTGCAAGAGAGAATAAGAAATTTAAGGATAAGGGAGATATGCGAGGTCGAGGATGTCGTTAGATGAGGAAGGCAAAGGAGAAGATTCTGGTGTGCATACGTGAGGAGAATGTTTCCATCCAGACTCCCCTTCATTACCTTCCACGGCCAGCCACCAAAGAGATGGATCGACAGCTGGGAGTCGACCTCGCAGGAGGCCAATTCCTCTTAAGAAACGGGTCACAAGGCCTGCACTTAGAAGAATAAAAAGAAGAAGGTCATTTATTATTATGGTGTGTACAAGAATGAAGGAAATAAAATACAGAATTGAATAAAAATGAAATTTGATATATCTGTGCTGTTAGAGAAAAGTGAAGACAGCTGGAGTTTCCAATATTATTTTGGGCTCCAATTCCGAGTTGTGTGTTAAAGTAAAAACGTAATATTTAATAGCTTTGTTATGATTTTTCACTGTCAGTCACGCGAAATTCTGTGTTATTACATTCCGTGTATCCGATTGGCTTGGCGTATGACACGCTGTTGTGGCTAGACGAAAGGTATAAATCTGTGTATTAAATAAAACGACAGGAGAAACCTATTTTAAGCGCTTGAAGATTGTAGAACAGCTGCAAATCATTTAAATTGGGCTTCAAAAGTAACTCGTTTTCTTAATATTTCGATAAAATGTTGTGATTTTTTTATGTCCCGTCATTTCTTAAGACGATAAAAGATTTATGCCGGTACAGTGTGGTTGCCATCCCTGTCCGTGTGTGGGTGTGTGTGTGTAGGTGAGCGTGTTCGGACACACGTGGCGCGTGCATATGTGTGCGGGAACATTGGCCCCAGTCCTTGAACTCGCCGCTCTTCCATAAGGTCCGGTAACCTGTTTGTTGGTGTTGGTAACTAAGTTTTTTGTTGTATCAACACTGTCAATGTTGTGGTAGCCTCGGGCCGCGGGCATTCATACAACTTTTTAATTCGCCTACTTTGAATTTCACGTTTTTTCCACATTCTTTGAAAGCTTTTGATTTCAGAGTCCATTAATTGTACATTAGTATAGGGACACACCTGGGCGGCGAAATAAATAACTAAGTTGTGCGTTGGTTTTTAGATGTTGATAATTACATTTTGATCTAAGTGACGCAATGATTATTGGAATATTTTTAGCATTTACTCACCATTACGTAAGTGATTATTAAAACGTGAGGGTATAAACCGAAATCCAATATATAGATGAAGATGAAATAATATTAAAAATCAAGGTATTAATTACAGTGCATCGAACTTACAACGGCGTTATATTAAAAGTATATAACTAACTAAATAATTAACCATCACGCCGTCTCCTCGAAAGGGTAGGCAGAAAGAATGGACTGTCACACTTTTACTGATGCGGCACTCCATCCCTCTCTTTTCGCCCCGCGGGAGACGCGGTGTGATGGGTTGCGAACCTCATCGCCACCAATAGGCATCTCCCGCGCACACTTCGATCGTCCAACACCCACAAAATAAATCTAAAACTAATAATATGAAATACAATGATATAAAATAAAATAACAAAATCAAAATAATTTAACACAAAATGTTCTTTTTAGATGGTGCACATATTGACTATTTAATTTATGTTCCACGAATCTACCGTTTTTTTTTAATTTACACATAACGTAATAACACATAATGTTTTTTTCGATGTTGCACATGTTGACATGGACGATCCGGACTTTTGTGTTTATTTAATTTATGTTACACGTATCCGCCGTTTTTTTGAATTAGCTGTGTTTAGGCACTTAACCAGCAAGAACTTAAAAATAATTTTGAAAAAATCATTCCAATTGTCATTGGAACAAATGGAAACATTAAAAGTATATAACATTGTATAATTCGAATTCATAAATATAAGAATACTTGACAATATAGTAATGCATTCCTGTGGCAAGTCCCACTGTAATAAAATATTTCAAACTGCTCAATAAACTGTGTTCATCTTTATTTATAAATTGTAAGTTAAAATGCTTGTTGTCGCCTCGTCATACAATATGAATATAATAATAATTTTGTCTCGACACAGACTCGTCAATACTAGCATTCTAGTACTCCCGAGTCGTGCGTAATGTGTTGAAATATAATTATTTGTGTTGAAATTACTCTCCTTGCGTATGCAGCGAATTCCGCACAGTCGCAGTCGTGGGCGGCACAGGGTGAGTGGTACCGAGGGACAGGGGCATCCGTCAGATCGGCTGACAACTCTGTCATCCGCATCCCAGCGGCCTCTTTGGAAACTGCGATTTTAATTATGATACGACAAAAACACGAGATCTCATTTTTCAACTCTTTTACAAGTTTTATCTATCTTTATTTGTACCGGGAATTTTTAAGGTGAAACTTATTGTATTCCGTGCTATCAAGTTGATTGAAACTGCGATTCCAGTGTACATTTTCACAAATATTTAAAATATAAGTTAATTATATTTTTTGATAGTCCATACATTTTAGTATTATACCCAGTAATTTTGTAAGTAATATAATAATATTTACAGTGATTGTTAATACATATTCAAATGAACTAACGTATAGTTAAATAAATAGATAGAAGGTTACCCACCGCTTACCCGAAGCTATTATAGGACGCAGCGGCGCCCTTTCATCAGCTTCGCTCCTTCGCTCATACAATCTCTAGGCCTTTCCCCTGTCCAGGCGGGACTTACGTAACTGGGGAATGCAACATTCCAAAAAAAGTAAAAGGCCAAAGGGTATCTAGGCCACATTTAATCTAGTTTAATTTCTATTGACTTCTATGTTCTAATCTCATAAAACAGGGATGGGAGAGAAAATGTAGTATGATGAATATATTCCTAAGGAAATGGAGAAAACACTGGTCATGGAAACTAGAGGCAGGAACACAGGGAACCTAGCATTTTAATGTGTACAAAAGAATAATAAGATTGATCCAAGGGGATAGAACGGGAGCCTAAAAGGTGACCCCTCTCCCCCAGCGACACTTCCTATGAAATGCCGCAAAGCAATGCAAGTATTTATGTACAATAATAATAATCATACATAAATCATGATGACCAACTAACCCTTCAAATATGTGATCTCGACACAAACCTGTGTAAGTACTAATTTGGAATGCATGTGTTATATACTCGTATAATCATATTGGTTAAAGTTATAAACGAGATAACTGGAGATATGCCAGAGCCTTTGAAAATAGTTTTATTTATTTGTATTTGTAGCCGCGTTGTAATAACATTCTTGAGCTTTTCATTTGAAATAAGTCAATTCTTCGGTACGTATTGTAAGTAAGTATTGTACATCTACCCACTGCATTTTCGGACATTTTACTCTCATATAATTATTGTTTTAGAGACTTCACATTTAAAAAAAAATATTACTGCTCATGAAATAACTTATTAATTTCTTTATTATTTTTATAAGAGTAAAATCAAATGCTTAGAATGTTTCAATGCATTTAGAAAATACGTACCTATTTATTGTACATTATTTTTTTACTAAGAAATTTCAGAAAAACAAGTTTTCCACCGACGGTTTAAATCTGTGTGGACACTGGTTTGAAACCAAAATTTGTATACTGAATGCGTTTGGATCAACAGTTGGTAAACACTTTGCAGCTCGACCTTGAGTATGAAGATAGAAATAGAAGTATTTTTTTAATTTTGAATATTAAATTCATAGGTATATATCAATCGGTTAGCGGCGAAACAATACGACTGAACCGGTTTTGTTGTTGCATGCAATTAGGTAGGTAATTTAGGGGTTGAAATTTCAACAAATCGGCCTCAAATTTATTGTGTGAACTGGATGACTAATACTCTTCCCTAAACACTTATAATTAGCCATTTCCATGTCATTGGGTTTTTACCAAAAGTAGCTCGTAATATCGCACCCTGAAACACCGTGCATCGGTGGAGTGCGGACGTATACGAAAATAGTGTCTACTGTTTAGAGTTTGTTTTAAACCAAGTGTGGACGATAAACCAACCGCGGGCTCAACAGCTCCCACCAAGGTCACCCTTGTGGAGAGCTTGTTTACCACAGTGTGGCCCGCCTTTAACCAACGTAATGTCATTATCATTTTGACCATGTCGATCTGGCGATGCATGACGTAAATATTGTTTAAACTAACTTCTTACCAATGTACTACCAAATCTTTGGAATTCTAATATAACAGAGGTTGCATTAATTTAAATTTTAATAATGGAATGAAGGGAGTGGAGTTTCATTAGGGTTTTATGGTTATGTTACGAGGCATCGATTTAATTATTTAATCTTACTCCACGAACTTCGATTTATTTAGTTCTCTCAGTTGATTGCGTACTCCATCAAATTTCAGAGAACAATGGAGCCTTTCAACAGTGATTAAACCTGCATTTTACTGCTGCACGCAATTTACTGATTTCAATTCAAACGCACAAAAACCGCTCTCGCGTGTATTCGCGGGGAGAAAACGTGTACCATATGATTGAAGTATTTCATTTCACTATATGGAATGATTTAGATATTATTAAGAGCATACACGTATTTTAAAGGAATTTTTACGATGACCTATTTGAAAATCGCATATTCTCATAGTTATAAATATTCAAAACTACAAATCCTAGTGTATAGTACCTATGTATATATAATATAATACGAAGTAGGTATGCGTGAGATATGATCTGATGATGAATGTGAGTTAGTCTAAGGTTATGATTTTCGAAAGAGAAGGAAGCATGAAAGTCTGCAAAATTAACGAGAATGGTGAAAATCTTGAACTAGTGGATGAATTTTTATATTTAGGAAGTATGTTTACAACAGATGGGCGAGTGGAGAGGGATATTGAAATAGGGTTAGGGAAGGCAACAAAGTGAATAGTGCTCTTAAGGTTATCATCGCAAACATAAGCCTTTCCGAAAAAGCTAAGATGGCTGTGCAAAGTAGTGGTCTTGTACCGACGTGTGGAAGTGAAGCATGAAGGATGAAAGTAAAATAAATGCCGTGGAAATGAATATCTTAGACGAATATATGATAAATTTGAATTTGATAAAGTGTAAACATCAACAACAAATCATCCCGCCGTTTCTCCGCAGGGGTAGGCAGAGAGAATGGACTGCCACACTACTCTATCCTGACACACCTCTCTCGCTTCCTTAACATCGTGTCATACACGCACATCTATTTATCCGACTTCTCGGGCATGTTTCGTCTTGCTAGGAAGTGTGATAATTGAAGAATATAAGAGAAAAATGACGTTTTCATTGATATTATACCAATCTGATATAATTTTTTTTTAATATACTGTAAGTTTTGTAATAATTTTATTAATTTTGAACAATTTAGTTTACATTTACTATTTCCTTTGTGCTGTGAATTCAAATATTTATAAATATTTGAAAAAAACGTTGTTTATCCCGAAACTTTGATTCACTGTTCAGATCTGGGACAGTTCAGTTATTTTATCTTTCCTTGGTGTAATAATCTTAACATGTATCTTAACATAACCTACATTTTAAACGATACATCATCATATCGTGTTTAAAAATTTATCTGAACACATTATTCTGAAAATTCTTTAGATTTTCGACTTTTTTTTATGTGATTTGCTGACAACGTCATCAACATAATTTAATTTCTGTATAAAAAAAAATTATTTTGTTGGCACGAAATGGAGTTCTTTGTCATTTGTAATATTAGAAAAAACCGGTAATTGTGTTTGGGTTGAATCTATTGTTTTAGTACTTTTCAGGATATGTAATCACTTAACAATGTTCCCTCTACTTGTGTGTGCTTTTTATTAATGACTTCACACTACATGGAAGACTGTCCAACTCAATAATCGCTCCTCTCCGCTCGCCCGATAGGCTCCTCGCAACCTACCGCCGCGCCATTTCCTGACCACTGCAGTGACTCACCGCCTCATTTTTCCGTGGCTGCTATCTTTCCATCTTCAGGCCGTTGCCGCCTCTTGGATGCCTCCGTCCTTGCTTCTGCCGTCATCCTGTATATTAGCCCGATTGCCTCTTGTATCTTAACCCCTATTGCAACATCAAACCCAATCCTCTTCCCCAAACCACCCCCGCCCTCTATCGAACCCAATCCACCACATCTTCAAAGAAACCCTCCTTTCATCATCCAATAACGAAATTGCCATTTTGTGGGTGAGCAATAGCCACTTGGTTGGTTTTCTTAGAAATCTTTAATCTTCTATATACTCGTATTCTCTTACGTATGCATAGTCTCCTGTCTTACAAATTGTATTGCAGATAACCCGTAAAATATGTTCCTATTTATAGATCATCATGAGGGTTCGTTAGACCGAATTGATTTACCCGGTCTTATAACCGTTATTATATCAAATTGTTCTCTAGTTGTAAACTACACATTACTTTACAGATATCGATTTGGTTGTGGCACAGAAATCTGTTTACCGCCGCCCTCTCGGTCCTCACCCATCCTCGCCTCCTCCGCAAAGTCTCCCTCTTCCTACCCTCTTTCCTGCAGAGTACTTCCGCCCTCCGCCCCACCGACGTCTCCCTCGCCGGCTCACATCTGTCCCATTTATTGTCCGTATCAGGAGTCGAAGCCGTCGAAGTTCTTCAAGATGTCGTCGAGTTTGAGATTTATGCCGAGATAACATTTACCTCACAACTAATAATATCACTCCGTACTGCCGCTCTCCTCCTATTTTCTCGGTTGACTTAATATACGATGTAACAAAATTAGTGAAACTCTCGTAAAAAGGGTGATTTGATAACATACTCTGGGAAGATTTTAGTGATTCATCTTGGTAGTAGTCTCAAGTTCTGCATTATCGAGTAAAGATTCCTCATAAACACCCGATTACAATTATTGTTATCATTTTCAATATCAGTTAATGATGACACGATTGATATTTATAATTCACATTACCTGCTTTAAGAATATGTTCATCTAACAGATATGATTAAAATAAAATTTGCAGTTATGTGGATCCATTTTTCAGTTTTATGAAGGAAAAAAAAAACGATTTATAAGTTATGGTAATCTTATTAATGGATATAAAATATAATAAAAGTGTACGAAACGGAATTTGTCTCAGAAAACGAAACATAATTATTACTATAGCATTTTCGCCAGGTTGTGACGATGAGCGATGCGTGCGAGATAAAACAAAACCCATATCGTGACTCGATATATATTTGAAATCGAGAAAAGAAACTATCGCCAGGCACGCACGGAGATGTAATGAATATTGAAGGCGGACATATCTCCGCACTTGGCGGAGGATCCCTACTCCTGCCCCCGGCCCTAGCCAGTGCAGCACTCGTCCTGTCCCCTATCCTCTTGATGAAGCTGGAATACCTACTGAACCCTTTATTGACAACATGGTCGCAGTCTCTATCGCATGTCTTATTTATATATATAATTGTCAACAATAATTGTTCTAAGCTTATTTATTGTTTTTGGAACAATGATTGGAACAAAAACTCAGTATAAAGTATTTAAATTTGAAAAAAAAAATGTTTTCATGAAATATAAAAATAACATGAAATACACATATCCTATTTGATAGGGTATCATCAAATGATATTTAATATGTTCCCAGTACAGAAAACTTTGATACTCCTTTATAATATGATAAAACTTCTTGATAACATACGAGTACATTTTCATTAATATTAAATCTTTGTACATTTCCTTACAGTAAAGAATGTGGGCAAAGATTATTCATTTAATATTGCTGTAAATCTCAGTTTTCTATGAGTTTTATTATAATTAACATGTTTCGCCTTGCTAAAATATTATCAGATGGCATTTAATAATGCGTAAATCTTCTCTATATAACGTACTTTTTCACGCCTAATAGATATTTTAAATGGTGGTTTACATTAGTGTTTAATAAACAAAACAAAACAAAAAATGATTCTCTACTACCATTTCCCTTATTTTTCTATAACTTGTTTTTTTATTAATAATTAAATAAAACGATGTTTTTTAACTACTTCCACTTTTGTCTTTATTTAGACAGCGACCGGTTTCGCCAGGCTCGCTGGCATCGACAGACTGGTCTTTAAAACATCGTTTTATTTAATTATTATTTAAAATGAACTTCCATCAAGAGATTTCAGTAAAATCATTTGATTATCTTGTTTTTTTATGTTTAAAATGGCCGCGATTTTGATGGATCTCAACTGAACACACGGAAAGGGATACAGTTACAAAGAAATAATGTAACGTACATACTGTTTTGTAGTACCTACATAGTACATTTTCAGTTCATGCACACTCCATCAATATCAAAGTTCAGTCATGGCGTATTATTTGCGTTGAGCAAATTGATATATTATGACTATTTGACTGTCAATATTTATATCGCGCCATCGTTATTGGTTCGTCTATTTCTACTGTCCGTTCCTTATTATTTGACGTCTAAATTATTCCGAAGTTTAGCGTGTAAGGGAAGCATAAACTGCGTAATATGAATATTTAATGCCAGCAATTCTAATAGCGACGGAAAATTCCGCTTTTCTTCCTTATAATATAATATTTCGTGTACTTTAATGGACTGCCTTCCAGGGCAGTCTTGACGTTGGTTACGCCACTACTTAATAGCTTATACAATTTATTATAACCTGTGTCGTGAGCTTAAAGCGACTCTCACACGAGATACTTCATTAGGTCCACGGTCCGTAAAAGTTTAAACCCTCGCCTTCAGGTTTAAATATTTATCACGTGTATTTCTCGTAAATTGTTCTAATCCTCTTGGAAACTGTTAAACAAATAGCGCTCCGGCGGTCTTCACCGATGTTATGCCAAGTGCTGTCACACGCGAGAACTTTAAAAACTTTTACGAATGCGTGGCTTTTAATTATTTTTGTTATTGTTTTAATCGTGTTAAAATATTATACATTTGTAATTTTAACTCATTTTTTTGAAAACTCGACGCAACGAGTTTGACATTACAAGCATAGTTATCATCATCATCATCATCATCATCATCGTCAGCGTGAGACGGTGCTCGACCGAACTATCTGCAAGAGTTGTTTGTTTCAGTTTCACTCCAAAATGCAGTTTTCCAATCTCTTAAAAGCTTGAATTATTAAACCCACAATACACAAAATAGAGTTAAAGAAATAAGTATTAATTTTATCTTTTTCTGTTCCGAATTACGCTCTTTACCTAAAATCCGCTGGAAATGTAGAATTCGAACTTACATAATTATTCAATGTGTAGCGATTCCAGGAATCGAGAAACCGGATATTCTCTGCTAGCGATTAGAGGGTGTTTCCTGTGAAGGCACCCCGCCGTTACCGGAGACGCTCAGCTACCTCCTTTCACTTTCACCGCGTCATACCTCCGGCGGCACGACTTCGACGTCGTGACGCCCTGGGATCACTTTAATGTTGATTGACAAGTAGTGACAAAGTACCAGACTAGTTTCACTCGAGATTAGCAAGATAAAGACGCCTCTTTTAAAATAAATTACATAAATTTAATCAGCCAGTATGATTTTAATTAAATTATCCTTAAGTAGTATGCTTCAACTAAGATTATCATATCTTGTGACAGCTTTCAAATTACCCGATTAATGTTTCTTAAAAGTTGTACAATTTTAAGATATCTTATTTTCATTTCGAAAATGTGTGAGTGGCGTATAATATGTTTGTGGATTTTTAGGAAATCTTTCGCGAGTATTCTTACTAATTATAACTTTAAATAAGTTGCTCAGCACCAGCGCGACATGCTTGTTATTTGTAGCGATTCGAGTTTTAAGGTTTTAATGTGATCCTCCGCGCGACTGGGAAATGAATCGTGCCATTTATCAAGCTATGAAAAAACCAATTGCTCATTCTGGTGGCAGCTCTAATTACAAGACAGCAGTTATTAGTTACTTACTCATATCATATCTTTGGAAATTATAATTTTAAATCAAGAATATCCTTGAAATATTCGTGTTTTTTGTTTTGAATTCAATTTCATTCTAATAAATAATATTCTTATATTTTTCAGACTCTTTTCACAATTTTAATTCACACAAAATAAATTTCCCAATGCATTCTCCTGTAAATATCGCAATTAGTTTTATTAGTAGAGAAGATAAAACAATAGCAGCTTTTGTAGATTTGTCGTGAACAGAAGTATTCGTTTCATATCTTGAACACCGAAAAGCTCTATTTCATAATCGCCTGCGTGCCGAATCGACCGCCTTCCATTGTTTTATTTTATTGTTTGTAATATAATTCAACGCTCTGCGGAAAGGAAGATTTGTGATCAATTCGGTTCAACCATCAAACATTCCCGACTTTATGCCGACATTCAGCATTCTTCCGCCGCTCTCGAGAGACCATAAACTTAAAAATATCTTCATTCTCTTTGCAAGGCGGTTGAATGAGGGCGATTTGTTTGTTATGTTACGTAACTTTTTCCATAAGTTTATTTGAAAAGTAAACGTGAGTTTGTTTATCTAATTTGGCAGTACTATCGCATGACTTCAGCGCTAATTTAGTGCTTGCAGCAGCGGCGGTCGGTTCTTGTGACACTTCACAATATTACAATCAACTCCATTTACAAATTCACATTCCTAGAGTTAGCTTTCGTACTTAATCTTTTCTTAATAATTAAATGAAAAGTACGATTAACCCATATTGTGTGGCTCGCTATATTTGCAGTGCAATGGTTTCAAACTGCGGCAGACTACATTTACAGCTCATGTGTGAATATATCTTATAAACGTTTTAACAGTCGTTCCCTACTACTAAATTGTGCGTAATAAATGTTTTAACTCATAAAAAATTCGTCTTATATGTATATAATGTTAATTTTTTTTGTATGGTTTATGTTAATTTTATGAGGCTTATTATAATATTCATGGTAAATATTCTTTTATAATTGACTCGAGCCATTTATTATCTCAATTTTTTTTTCATTCGCTTGCATTTAAAAATGAATGGGGTATGCCTCTGGGCTGACCGCGCGGATAGATGCGGAGTAAATAGAGCCACCGCCGCCGATAACTGTTTACACGAACTTTAATAGACTCGATAGACTTGCAAACAAACGGAGATCTTCGTGATATTGCCTTCTGCCGCTAAGTAAGTGAGAAAGTCTTCAAATATTCTGGTCAAAATTCTTTGGCATATAGAATGGAATAATACTCCTAGCGGCTTCTAACAATATGTTGGGCGACAGCCTTCGCATTGTGTTAATAAGGTAGTTTGCTAAATGCCGAAAATCATTCTCCATAGATGGCGTTAGTGGGTCGGTTGTATAGGTTAATTCTTGAAAAAATTCACAAGTGCAACCAAATCTACATAGATGGCTGACTGAAACTGACACGTGAAGATAAAATATGGATTTTGAAGTATATATACATCTTCCAAAAATTTGTCATGCATGATCACAAATAACAAAGGTGGAATGGGGAATGTTGTAATTACATAAAGCGTGCGCTCAACCCAACCAATGACAGGTCATAAGTCCTGTAAACACCTTGATCATCCATGTTCAGTTTCCAGTTTACGTCTTCGTCTCTATTGAGATACAATTAAAAAATGGGAAAGTATTATTAATAGTACAAAGCAAAGATGGACAGAAGTAGGGAAAACAAATTTTATTGAATGGATCGATGTCGTAATGTTGCTTGTAGTATTTAAAAAAATATATTCACACAAACAGTTAACTCTTTCTTTTATTTTATGATTTATTTAATTACTCTAGCTTCATGAATGGAGTTTATTGTAATATTTATAGATTTATGAAGCTGGCCGTATATAAGGTATGAGTTTTATTGTTAGAATATCATTTCAATGATTACAAGATCAAAGATTCAAGCAACGTTCGTTTAGTTAGTTAGTTAGTTAGTTAGTTGTTTAGTTAGTTAGTTATAAATGTTTAATTTCAATTAATTAATAAAGTTGGTGTTGTGCACAAAGTAAAAAAAGAAAGATTGTTCTATAAATATTTATTTTCATTTCATGTTATACCAAACATTTTGTCGTTTTTCTTGATTGCCAGAGAAAATTTAAATGTATGAATAACTCAAACTCGTAATACTGCATATTCACTATTTATCAAGGCCACAGAGATAATAAATATTATTACAAAGTTTGTGAATTTATGATTTATGTATTGTATAATGATTCACGTATTAGATTTTGACTCGCATAGAAACCCACCAAAATAATTAGCATAGCATACGTTTATATGAAATTCGGCATCAGGATGTTCAGTAAATTATGTATTCGGTCAATGTAAAGGTCACATTTTATTGTCCATCAACGAAACAGGATTTTTGCTTGTGAATTGACCATTTGAGATTTATTAGTCGGCTCTAGGTACCTGCGATACTCGGCCAGCGGCCTGAGAAGGGTCGAAAGGGCTCACGTTAAATGATATTTACGAGTTTAGTTATTTGTGAGGATAATAATAATTATTATTAGTTCGGTGTCAGATGGTCCACAACTAACTAAACTTTCTGAAACAATTCGGGTATCAAAGCATCAAACCTTTTGAGCACATTGTGCGTTCGTTATATTACGGCTTACTATTCATCCTATTGTTGCGAATGTTTCCATGTGTTTTGTTAATCAAACATTTAACACGCTGGCGCTGGATGGACGAGGGAGTTACGTAGTTTATTGAATTTCACCTACCCGTGATCGGTTTCGAGGACTCGTCGATTATTCTCAAGCTACTCATATTGCTGATTTGTAAAATTATTATAATTATATCAATTCTTGCTAATCATCATTGTCATCATCAATCCCATTCAGAAAGTTTTTGAAATGTTCTTGTTTACAGAAAATAGTTTATGTTTCTTTCCCAGGTTCAAATCCGGCATTGATTGATCGGTGGTTCTTTATACAAAGAGAAAACTTAAATTATCAATAAAAATATTTTCTACAGCATAATAAAGGTTAGGTTTGCACATGAAACGTCCAGGCTCGATATTAAAGAATTCCAAGAACCCGGTTACACATATTTAATTTTTACACGAATTATCTTTGGTTTCAATCAACCTTGTTCGTAATAATGTAAAAAGACTTATCACATAATTACTACCTAGATGTTTTTTTATTTGTATTTTTGTGCCGAATTTCTTCAAAATTATTTCGTGCTTGGTGTTTTGTCGACACGCTTTAAAGGTTTCCGTGTTGTGTGTGTCCAGTAAATAAATAGTATAAGACATAAATAGCGAAGTTGGTGGAATCCTCTCGATAATAATTGTTTATTGGGTCCCGGCGGTTGTGAATTAAGTCCCCGTCACCGGCGCCAGATTTATAGGACCTTTGATTTACGGGCCGTAGTTTCTTCCTTTATCCAATTTTACGGAAAATTCCTTGTCGAGCATAATGATCCATTACGGGATCTCCCCGGCAAGGTGATCTGTGAACACGATGCTATTCCGACTTGCGTTGGAACTGAAAAAGGAATTTTTGAGATATAACATTTATATTATAATTCAATTTGAGCAATCACAATGTAAAAGGAAAAAAAAAGATTAATGAATATTTACAAAGATTTATTTTATCAATCGCTTTGAATACAGCATAAGGCGATATCGATCGATTTATATCCACATTATGAACGATATTCTTTTTTTATAAACTTAAAACTGCGAAATTCTATGATGGCGAATTTTTATGAATTTTCCAACTTTTTGGAACTATGAACTCTGATTTTTCCACTTTTGTCCAGAAAAATAAACTCAATAGTGATAAAAAAAAACATGAAAAATCATTAGTTGAAGATTCACAGTAGGAAGTTAAATATATATTTTTTCATCATCTACAACTTGCGTCAAGATTTTTCAGATGTACTACGGATACCGTTTCGGATTATTTACTTAAACATTTAACAAATATTATTTTAAATATGTATCTTTATAATATCACTGAGGAAGGACCGGTTGTCCGAAACATGTCTGATATGTAATTAAATTTTTTTTGAAAGTAAGTGTTGTATATACAAAGTATATAAAAAAGAAAAAGAAAAAATTAACAAATATGTCATTAATGTATCTTCTTCTTCTCCCGGTGTCATGTCAGGTCGCCTGACTTTCACAATCACTTAAGAGTAGGCATTTCAGTCCTAGTTGTGCCCGGTAGAGCAGCGTCATGCTGCGATCCGTTGAGACTCAGCCCTACGCCAAGAGATTCGTTTATTTTTTTTTCAAACAGCTCTAACCAGCTCCTCAACGTTTCTTATACCAATCCAGTTCAGTCCGGTTCAGCGTTGATATGCATTTTTATTTCGTTTATTGGATCGAATTTTTATTCATGTTCGGAATATGATTTTCCCTTGAATGTTCTATTTCCTTTTTTGTTGCACAAGTGATATTTGAGCGCACTTGAGGTGAGTTACGCACAAAAATGGCATTATATAAAAGAGCCTAATTATAATTATATTTACTTTAATTCAAATTGATGTGGATTTAAAAGCTGTTTATTATTATAATTTTCTTTGTACCGAAAAATGCGTCGATGAATTGTTTTCCCCATACAGAACAATAACTCGAGGAGTTCCTACTTACCTACGCTAATAAAGTGAAAGTTCTTACCCCAATTTGTGGGCGCTCTCTGCTCGCTGAGGATTTAGATAGGAATATCACACGCTAATAAAAATATTTCACGACCCATAAATCACGACAATACTCGACATCTTGGAATATTTTAGGGTTATAATATTATGGGGCATTTTCCAACCATCTCGTAAATCAAGTATATTTACGGTCGATTATTAAAAGTGAAGAAATACTCAAAATATTGTAATTCCTAAAAGTGTACGCAGAAACACAGGAACACCATCGGAACTCTCTCCCCTGACAGGTTTCTGCTCATTTTATTATTCAACTTCTTCACCCATATTCCTAACTTCGCAAGATAAATATTTTTATGAATATTTTATACGACTTGAACTTTTAAAACCGCTTTAGGTCAGTAAATCAGACACGAAATTATTTTCAAACTATTTAATCCCTTGCCTCCATCATCTTCGTAACTGAATCCCTTCTAGTAAAGCACCTCGAGAATGCCGTTTTTATGTTATAATATTTGTTCAATAACATTTAACCAACATATGAACGTTAATCTCCGTTGCTGCAAATGCATTCAATTATATTGACGCACTTATTTTTCGAACAATGACTAATATCGCTCATATATGAAGTCATTTTCTTACGAATCACTTAATTTGTGGTTTGTTATTATTAAAAATAATGTTAAACCCTTTTTTACTTTGTTTTTACACAAGTTTATTTTGTTTCTGACCTTACCGATTACCCTTCCGTCTGGTCGGTGATCTAATGCACATGTGGTGGTGATAAAAGGCGATATCATTGTAGGTATATAAAGATATTGTAAATACATAGTAAAAGTTTTGTACAATAATGTCTGCGGCAGATATGCATCATTCTCTTGACTGATCATACGTTTCATCAAAACGGAGTCCCGATTCGGCTTGGAAGCTCGCTCAATCGGGAATAATAGGGCGGTTTCCATGAAGTTTGGCGGTTCTCAGGTTGTAAAATGTCGGCTGATTAGGCCGGAGCTGGGGGCTGGAGCTGGGGGCTGGAGCCGGGCGGCGGCGGCGCGCGCCCGCGGCCCTCCCGGAACACGGCCCGGCCCGTGTATCATTAGTGGCGTACTCTGTTGTTATTATCTTTAGTACATAGCGCACAAACCTGCCTATTCCTAAGGGTACGGCCACACCGGGGTGCCAGAGAGAATGGATCCAGCGAGAATTCCTTAGATCGTGATACACGAGACTCCAGAGGGTCGTCGACCACCAAAGAGATGGAGAGAAGGCTGGTCGTCTTCATCACAGGAAGAAAGTTGATATCTTGCATAAACAGATCGCAAGATCTACAATCATAAGAAGAAAACGCACTGTTCCCAAATGTCACGAAATCGATGAAATTTTTTATATTTACTATATTTTATGAATTAATCAATTGAACCAAAGGGTACTACTAATGATTACTAAACTGAACTAAATTAAGGATCATAAATTTATAAACTCACATTTATTGTCAAATTGAATATTTCTTTATTGTAGTTAATACCATAAAAGATCACAGCGGCGCTACAATCGCCGAAATCTCCGAGCATTCACAGTGTGGCAGGTCAGATTGGACTTGGATCGTGTGACTCGTTGGAATGAGACTCGGAAGCCTGTTACTCTTACTTACTCTATGTTCAGGTCAGATTAAGACTCCCATCTAGCTTCCTACCCTGGCACTCCGGTGTAGCCGTACCCTTATGGTTTAAAACTTGCTTTGTTTATTTCTCCCTCTCGCTCTTACTTTAGGGTCGTAAGACTTTTCCCCGCTTGATTATTTTAATTAACTGAAGTACAATACAACATGAAAAAACGTATAATTTTCGTATCACATGAAATTCATTATCTTAATAAGTAAATTATTTTTATATGAATAAGACGTACACATAAATACAATGCTTTTCAAAAGTTATTCCTTTGTAAATGATGGTGAATGTGCATAGAATAAGCTCTATTCTTTCTTTTCAGTAGTTTAAGTACTTCGTACAAATCTTCTTGGAAAGCGCAATTCTTCCATTTAAGGAATAATTCCTCTAAATAGTTTTATAACTTTATTTTCGTATATCGTCCACCTTACATCTTTAAATATCTACAAGTGGAGATTTACAAAATTATATTCGACTTGTTTGTTATTAACAATATTTCGATGTTTTTTTTTCTTCTTCATATTTTACATATTCCTTTTATATTTGTCCCAAGCGTGACTTCATTATATAAAATTGAATGCAGAGCAATATTAACAATTGTTTATTCAAACTATGAAAACGTCGTTTCAAATCGTCGTTTCAAATTTTCAATGTCACTCTTGACTCTCGTTGCATTCCGCAAACTTGAGTTTTTGAGGATTAGGAACTGAAAGTTTTTGATAAACTTAAGCCTTGGCTGGCCGCCAGACAAACAGATCGCGGGGTATTTTTCGAAACGATCATCAAAGATCCTTTACAGAGTTCATCGGTATGTTTTTCTAATCCCCAATTTCAGATATTTCATTCTTCTGGGTTGCTAATGACCAGTGGAGCTGAGAGGCCGTAGACATTGGGGTCTGGGGGACAATGAGCATAATTTGTATGAATAGATTGACGCGCCACTCCCACAGAATATCGAGTTTTTCTAATGTGCAACGTTTGAATAGTTAATGTTCCTCGATTCTTTGGAATGAGCAGTTATTTTATTTCGCTTTTTTTACGTCGATTCATATGACATTTTTATTTTCATTCGACATAATTTTTCAATGTAAGTCATTTTGACATCAGTCATCCTTGAAAAACATACAAGTAATCTGAGTACAATTTAAGTAAAGTATGTAATGAAAATCCATTCTAAGACATAATCCCTCGACAACACCACAAACAACCGGCCGAGGTTTGGCCAGCGGTGTACTCCGCGGTCAGCTAGCTGTTGGCGCTCTCCCATGTCGAGATCGCCGCTTCATATCACTGTTTACTCTGCACCTTGCTGTCCCCTGGCCAATGCGACCAGTAATGTGTTAGATTCAATTTAATCAGTTGCGTAACAAATTATAAGATGAGTGTTCAAAATTGATGCGTCTTTGAAATGAGAATGTACTAAACGTACAGTTTAATTATTTTTTTTTGCCTCCCATCAGCAGCCCGATTATATTATATTATATTCACGCATAATTTTGATAGATGTAGATTTTAGTACAATCCAATCTAAGTTGATATGTAGCAATAAATTAAAAAAACTTCAGAGAGCAAACCTATTTAGCCTGTTTGTTATAAAATGTTAATTGCACATCTCTAGGTACCTATTATTTGTATTTACTATTTTATTTGCTTTAAATTTTCGCATCTAAAATTATTAAATAAAGATTAAAAAAAACGTCCGTTTTCTAAGAGCTTTATTTTATTTAATCAGAAAGACGTGTTTTTCTGGCTAGGAAAGTATCTAATATTTTTTTTGTTCATTGTAAAGTGGTTACATTTGAAAATGCCTTTGAAAGGCGAAACACTTTAGTATTACATATTTTAAGCAGAGCTTTACACCGTTATTCAAGAAACAGTAAATAGAAACGATATAGATTTAGGCTACATCACACGTACTTTTCAAACAATTAATTAAAGTCATTTATTTCTGTAACACTTTCATATAGTTTTCTTTAAATTATTGTTTCCTGTTGGATCACACCTTCTTATCTATTTTAAAACACTTAAGCAAGATGGATGTTCCTCTGGTGAAGAAACGTATTTTTTAAATTTATTCACGTGCAACTAAGTGGTTACAAATATTTCTAAAATAACTCCGCCGACAGCTTTTCACATTTAACCGAATATTTTATTAATCTCTGCTGATCTCTTTGTAAAACAACACACTTTTAACGAAAAATATGTCACCGTTAATTAATTGTTTCGTGAATTAAAATTTAAAACATTTCCCAGAAAAATGTTGTCCGTTGTAAACTTTTATGAAATTTATTTAAACCGTTCTTATGGTTTTCTTAGAGCATTTCGTTGGTCGGCAAAATCTAATTTAAAGTTATCAATTGGTAGCGGATCTTTTGATTTAAATTATACGTCATCATCATCATCATTTTATTATTTATTTATAGTAATAAAATTACTTCTGTAAATATTTACAAAGCTCCCAGTCTCTCCACACAGGTCAGACTGAATAGACTGAGATGGGCCGGTCACGTGCAGAGGATGCCTGACCCCAAAAATATTGCTGGAGTGGCACCCAGCTGGTAGAAGACCAATTGGACGACCAAGGCTGCGATGGGAGGATGAATTTGGGAGAGATGGGGCGAAATCGTTACGAGTGTCAGATTGGAGAGTCGAAGCGGAGGACAGGAGGAGTTAAAGGCGAAGAATACTGGAGGCTAAGGCTCGACATGGGCTGTAGGGCCATCGAAGAAGAAGAAGAAGGATAAGATTACTTCAACTAATATTAATTATATAACCAAATCTTAGCCTAAGAGAAGCCACAAGTCTGATACCATCTCTTCTGTATCCATTAGCTTGTTCATAACCCCATTGCTGCTCCTCGTCAGATAATCTGGTTTTCCCACTAACCCGTGAAACTTTTTTTTTTGGCATGGTAGTTACAATTTCGGATATTTTTTAATGTCAATGTAAGAATTATTAATATCATATTTAAATTTCTTCTAGTAAAAAACAATATTTTTATTATTTCAATTGATTCAACTGTTTTAAAATTCTTTAATTCTGGTTATGATTCAATTATTTTTTAAATGAATTAATATACTGTTTTCTCCATTTTTTCTTCCATTTTATGGCTCAAAAGTGGAGATATAAAATAAATTTTATAAAAGTTTATATCGTTCTTTCGTTGACGAAGATGAAAACCTGGCGAAATCTAGCTAGAAATATATTCTTAATTGTGGAAAAAACAGTATTAAATTCATAAAAACAAATTATTATGAAATTACACAGTGTTCACCCCCTAAATTTATCAAAAATAAGTGTTTTTTAAACAAATTATTCAGTGTGCATAGCGAACAAAGTATTTAGTGTAGTCATCAAATAAAGTGATTCAAGCATCCAACCAAGAAATAGACGAGAACGCGATTAAAGCCAGATTTATAGGAAGCAGCAGACAGTTTTATAGATTTTTTCGGTCCATATCTTTACCAAACACTTAAATAAGTAATAATATAATAAAATTACTCTAATATTTTAACAGTTGCTTTTTTGTAAGAGCCTTTTGACACATGATTAATAAAGTGTTATGTCCCGCTATTTTCATTAAAAATAATGTTGACGCTATTCTTTAAGTATTGTGTTTTACTTTTTACAATAAATGAGTATTCAAAATATGTAAACGGTATGTTGTACAATTATGTGTAATTTATGATTACTTTTATTATAATTTAACCTAAATAAATACTTTGTCGAACAAAAATAAAAATAAAAACAAATTTTCTAATTCAAAAGCTTTCAACTTTTTTTTATTAGCGCTTCCTTTTGGAGGAAAAAAAAAATACACCGATCCCATTCTTGAAATCAATAGTGTAACCAGGAGTCTTTAAAGAAGTGATTTGATAGCGCCTCTCTTGTGTGATTTTACTATTATACCTATGTATCCTATTCTATTGTTCGTGTTAATAAAAAATCAGCGCGATCTTACGAGTATGGGCAAGGG